>MU223433.1:183849-200323 GCA_018584345.1 Thuja plicata | reverse complement strand
GTCAATTTATTAATTAAATAGTTAATAAATAGGGGAATAATGTTTAAATAAGATTTAAACATTTTTGGGAGGGATTTCTTAATTAAATATTTTTAATTAAGATAAAGGGATTTAATGACATAAAAAAAATTAATTAATTAATTAATAAATGATGATGTCATCAGGGGTTTAGGGGAATATTAATAAATGAAATAAACTTATTTAATTCATTTAAAAATAGGAATTAATTATTTAAACAATGAAATTGCTTTTTAATAATTAGAGAACTATAGCCATTTTAATTAAATTAAATAGGCTAGGGGAATGGGTTAATAGCAAGTGGGTATTTGACTTAGGGATTTATTTAATTCCTTTATAATTAAATACTATAGCCATGTTTGATTTTGATTTGATTTGATTGGTCGAAATTGATTTGAATTGTATGGCTATAATAGTTAATATAAATCAGTGATAAAAATCACCTAGGATATTAAATTGATTAAAATAATTATGCCAAGCAGTAACAGGGTTGTTTGGACATAAATTGAGGGTATGATCACACTTAGGGAAAATAGGGTCCATAGTTGCGATAGACCAAATTCAGGTGGTTACAAAAATAAGAAAAAAATTCACATACTGAGCATAAAACACCACTATCTCGTCATTGTTGAAGTGATAAAAAGGTAAAAACACTAATAACACATATTGGGAAAGTTCATAAATATGGGGAACCAAAAAGATACCAACCATTTCTTTTGGTCCCCCAAAAAGGCTTTGGCATTTTCATCCTCATTTTTTCTACTATAGTTGCAAGTTGGAGAATTTAGAACCCTTGAAAATGGTACATGCCATATTAGAAGGCCATTTTTTCTCTTGGATGGATTAGATCTTTGTCATAATGTTTCCAAGATACCAAGGAGGTCAAACAAGTGAGTAATTTGTATTTCTCTGCCTCTTAATTTCATTCAAATGCAAATTCAATTAGGTTTTATTTTTTAATTATATTTTGTTTTAATTTTCAAGAATTGATAATCCACCTATTCAAAACCCTAAATTAAGTCCCTATGAAGACCCTCATAAAGAAAAATTAAATGAAACACCTTTTTTTAATTCATAGGTATCCCCCAAGCACCCAAGAAAATATTTTTTGGCAAATAGAAAATAATAAAAATTATTAGAGGAGTTGATTGTAAAGTTTAGATATTTGGGTGGTACAAAAATGTTGGTGTGTGTTTTATGACACAAAATAGTCAAAATAAAATACCAAGGGTACTATATCCTCTCTTGAACAAAGTATCCAATATACTAAACTATGTGATCACAAAGTTGACTCCAAGATTCCAAAGGCATGTGATTTTACTATTTAGGATAGAATCTCATGGTAGGATGCTTTGCTATTAACGTCTAAGGGGACTTTCATAGTTACTCAATATTTTGTCTTTCAAATTTTGGATAAAAATTTTCCTTTTTTATCTTTTTTAAGTTTTTTTGGGTTAACTCTTATGAAGGTTTCAAAACTAAAATGAAAAAGAAGAAGGTTTGGGAAGATAATTCTAACCCTAAACTATGTTGGTATTAAGGAATTCATTGAGAGGGGGGGTGAATCAGTGTTCTACTATTTTTAACTTTGGCAATCGAATTTCTTAACCATAAACCAAATACAATAAGGAACAATAAATTGAAATATAAAGCATACGTCCACAACATCATAACAGTGTGATTTTTATCGTGGAAACCTTGTTAGGGAAAAAAAACAATGGGGATGAAACCTACAATATTTACTCTGCAGAATAAATAACCTTGTTAAAGGTTTAGTACAAAAGGGAACACATGCATTAAGAAACACTGCCTAGAGCTCACTACTAATATACCAAAGAGGGAAACAACCCTTAATAAATCTCACTGCTTTACAAAATATATTGGACTACAATCCAAAAATGATGAATTGACAGATAGCATCTATATATGCCAAAACAGTTCCATATATGTACAATATAATATCTCTTCTCAACTGTCAATCAAACCATTGATTATGTTTCATTCACACATAAAAAAATATGCATCTATCAATACCATACCATCTATGTCCATTGCACTCCTACATCAACTTGAAAACTTGATCTTAGATACCCAATTAAAAAAGTAATTCCTTCACTAGTCCACCTCAAGAAAAAAATGGATAACATGTAGAGGGTTCACCAAATCCTCAATAAAAATGTCACCATAACCTCAAAAAAATAGAATAGATGTCTTCTATCATGTTAGATCTACCAATACAAACTCCAAAACAATTAAACCAACCAAACTTATAGGACCATTAATCGATCTATCAACACTTTATCACTGTTTATATCTTATCATGAGAAACCTCATACTTAGAAATATGAAACTTGCTCACCTGAGATCACCAACTAATGCAAATATGGAACAAGGTAAATTATACCTTATGAAATCTCCCCCTCAGTTTATAATTTAAATCTCAAAATTGGTTGACTCTGCTAAAGCATTTATTATGACATATGGATTGTCCTTGTTCTTCCATACTTAGCCAAATATGCATACAATCTTTCGGTAAGAAAAAAATGCGATAAGTAACAATCTAAATTATGTATGGTTTTTGTCAATGGTGACATACAAGCCTTCAATAGAATTTTCTCCTTCCAACAATCTCCCCCTTTGTCATTGATAGAAATACTTGTGAAAAATGACTAAGTGTCCAAAATCAAAATCTCATGCTCCCCCTAAGCTAAATATCTCTCCCTCATTTTTCACCCCATATCTCTCCTCCTTTGACATCAATGGAAATGTTCACGTATTCACAAAAAAAATTATCTACCGAAATCCTATAGAGGTCTATATATAAGTGGCATAAGTATAATCAGTATACTTACAAAATTTTGAAAACATCTGATAAATTCTTCCTTACAGCACCAAAATCAGACTTCCAACTCTTCTTCAAACTATCTATAATCTTAATTTTCCCACAAATAGCATAAGAATGTTTCTTTTTTATTCAATATTATGTGCATCGAGATAATTATAGGCTCTCTACTTCTTTCAAACCACTAAGAAATATTTCTATCTTAGGTTAAATCATGTTTCTTATCTCACTAGTCCTTCCTTTCATCCTCTCCTTTTCAGTAACCAGTATCTTGATCTTGTCCATCAGGGTGATAACCTTTCCTCCATAACTTGAATTTGATGTTGTCAAGGGATCATAAGATTTAGACAACACATCTAGTTTTCTTTCACTATCCTTGATTATATTTTCTATGCCTTAAGCAATCTTAGGATATGTAATACATGCTTGATAGATTTTTTTCACCTTCAGTCAAAGAGTCTTTCAACCTCTGTATTCCAACTCCCAATGATATATTATCTTTCGCATTCAATCCACAGAGTTGATGTACCTTTTCTCATAAAATTCATTCTGAACTTTAATCATAACTGAATTTTCCAATGAATTAAAATGAGTACTACAGTATTAAGAAATCCTTCAAGATGACCTGGGGGTATATTAGTTTGATCCTTTTCATAGGTCAACATGATATTTCTAAGTACATCATATGCATGTGCTAACAATTAATTATCCTTCAAATGAGTCTTCAAATTTTGTTTCCTTGCCTTGGCTTGAGCTACCAAAGCAAGTCTCGTCATCTGTAATGGGCTCAAAGTATCCAACTAAATTGGTCCTCAAGCAATTTGCATCTCATTCATATCTATGTTTTCTTCAACAATAAGTTCTTTCACTGCCTTTGCAGTGTCTCTTGCCTCTATTTTCATCGCAGTGATCTTCTCTTCTTCTTTCTTTGCATCATCTTTCACTTCATCTACAATTTTATCTTCCTTACCTATATATCCTTTCTGATCTTTGTGTTTACATGCTTCCTCATTCTTTTCTATCTCTCTCCCCCTAAGGAGTGCATCCAATTATCAAGTGCAGTGAATGATATAGCTCTGATATTTACTACACTAATGTGTTTCTACATCATTTAGATCTTGCAAGGAGGGGTTCCCACCCCAAGCATACCTTTGAGATACTCAAAGTCATATTTTGTTAAAGGTTTTGTGAATATATCTACTATTTTCTCCTTTGTGTTGATTTACTCCAATTTGACTTCCGTTTCTATAACCTTGTCTCTCAAAAAGTGATATTTGATTGAAATGTGTTTAATCTTTGAGTGCATAATAGAGTTCTTTAACATATTCACTATGCTTGTATTGTCATAATATATAACCACTGGATCTTCAAAATCAATCCCAATGTCCTTCAGCATCTACTTCATCCACACAATCTCTGTACAATTTATAGCAGCAGCAACATACTCTGATTCAGTAGTAGATTGAGCTATGAAATCATGCTTCTTGCTTAACCATGAGACCAGCCTCTTTCCAAGAAAAAATACACCACCACTTGTGCTCTTTCTGTCATCAATACTTTCCTTCCCAATTAGCATTAGTATAAGCATGCAAAGTAAAATTATCATATTTTTCATACCATAAACCATATTCCATTGTTCCCTTCATAAATCTGAGCATGCTCTTAACTGTATAAAGATGACTCTCTTTAGGATCTGCTTGCAACCTCACAAATATTCCAATTGCATTAGCAATGTATGGTCTAATGCAAGTTAGATATTGTAAACCTCCAATAAAGGATATGTACTTTTTCTAATAAAACACTTTGAGATTCATCATTAGTAGTAAGCTTACAACTAGTAATAATAGGTGTTCCAAAATGTTTACAATCTTGCATTCCAAACTTCTTCAACAATTCATTAAGATACTTGGTTTGAGAGATGAAAATACCATGTTTTTCTTGAGTGATTTTAAAACCAAGAAATAAATTCATTTCACTAATCAGAGACATTTAAAATTCATTCTTCATTTCCTCATAAAACTTCTTACTCATTTCATCATTACCTCCAAAAATAATTTCATCAACAAAGACTTCAACAATAACTATTCCATCTTCACTAGTTCTCAAATACAAATTATTGTTTGAACTACCTTTCCTAAACCAATATGTAGTAGATACATGTCCAATCGAGCATACCATGCTCTAGGTGCTTATTTTAGTCCATACAATGCCTTTTTTAACTTTCAAACCATGTCTTCATCATCTGTCAAAGTAAATCCATACAACCATACCTTATTCCTTACAACCATACCTTCTTCATTCATTTTGTTTCTGAAAACCCATTTAGTCCCTATAACATTCTTGTCCTAAAGTCCAAGAACCAATTCCCAAGTGTTTTTTATCTCTATCTGATCCAATTCTTCTTGCATTTCTTTAGTCCAACATTCATCTCTACATGCCTCATCAGTAGTTTTTGGTTCTACTTGTGAAATCAAACAAATCTCATTTCTCATTCTAGATCTTGCCATCATTCCTTTATTTACTTAACCAATAAATTTATTTTTAGGATGGTTTTTCTTAACACACCTTGGTTTCTTTGGATTCTCGGTAGGCTCATTCAAGCATACCTCAATTTCATTTTCAACTTCAAGAGTTTCCTCTTGACTTGCAATAGTCTTTGTATTCTCTCAAGTCTTATTACAGTCATACATTCTTTCATGAATCTGAAACCTCTCATCAATTCTCACATTAGTACTTTCAACTATCTTCCTCAATCTCATATTGAAACACTTATAAGCCTTACTCTTAGTAGAATAACAAACGAAAATTCCTTCATCACTTCTAGCATCAAATTTTCCTATCTCATCAGCCCTTTTGATATAACATTTGTTACCAAATATTGTAAAGTATTTTATAGTGGGAGCATGATCAAACCAAAGTTCATAAGGTATATTACTAGTACCTTCTCTAATTTGAATTTTATTTAAAGTTTAGACTGTAGTACCAACAACTTCTCTCCAATGCACATGTGACACATTCCCTTCAAGAAACATAGTCCTCGAAATATCTAGTATAGTTATATTTATTTTCTCTACAATCCTATTCTATTGTGGGGTCCTAGGAGCTTATGTATTTCTGTATATTTCATGCTCTTCTCATCAGGTATTAAACATATTTGATGTAAATTCTCCACCTCTATCAGACCTCAAACATTTTATCTTCACACCTAATTCATTCTCAACTTTTTCTTTGAAAATCTTAAACTTATCAAAAGCTTCATATTTCTCTTTAATAAATGAAACCCACATCATCCTAGAATAATCATCAACAAATAGTATAAAATACCTTTCTCCATAGTAAGATATTATTCTTGTAGGACCACAGATATTTGTATGTATCAGATCCAACTTCCCCTCTGTTGAGTAAAATTTTATCTGAAAATTGCTTCTATTTTGATTCCCATCACACACTCCCTACACATGGTGTTAGAGGGCTTCACAATTTTTGGTAAATCTCTGACTGCATTATTCATACTCTCTTTCATAATGTTATCAAAATTTTATGACAGAACCTTCTATGCCACAACCAACTATCATCAACCTTCACAACAAAACAACTAGCCTCTGCAATATTCAACTCACACACATTACCTCTTGACTTTGTACCTGATGTGATCAAATATCTTGTTTGAGTTGTGATAGTACATTTCCCATCATTGAACTTCAAATGATAGCCCCTGTCTACAATTTTTCCAACACTCAACAAGTTGTGCTTAAGTTCATCAGCAAGCAGTACATCATCATTATTAGTTTTACCATCAAGTGTAATCAAACCTACTCCAATGATCAATTTTAGAGTGTTATCACCAAATATAACTACACCACCATCATATTTAGTTAGTTGAATAAACTTCCTTTTATCACCAGTCATATGATGTGAACAACCAATGTCTATGACCCATTCAGTTTTTTTATCAACATGAGAATCTGAAGCTCTTTCTTCATGAATAGGCTCATCATCTTTAATAGAAATAAATCTAATTTCATCATAATCCACATTATCATCATCAAACACACCTTCACTATCATAGTAACATTTTTTATCCTTCGAATGATCTAGTCTATGAAACTTAGGTTTATGCGTGGGAACCCTTGTAGGACATCTAGATGCAAAATGACCAATCTTATTACATGAAAAACAATTCAGGGGTAACTTTCCTACAAATTTACCCTTACCTCTCTTTTCTCTTCTTACGATCAAATCCACAAGTTCCTCAGGTTTCCTTTCTTCTTCTACTATCTTTGCTCAATCTTCAGCATATTATCCAAGCTCTTCATGCGTATTATCTCTGTTGGTGCTTGCAAGACTTGATAAAGTATTTTTGTCATTGTACACAGTCACCTTGAATATAGATTCTACCTTAGGTAGTGTATCTCCTAGCCTCAAAGGTGGTCAAATTAGAAATCAATACCTCTTTATTGAAGTTCACTAATAGAGGTATGATCTCTTCTATTGCTTGCACTTTAGTTTTTTGGACAGGTGTCAAAGATCTAAGAATATTTGGGATCACTTCTTCTTCAGTATATGTGCCTCTTCAGTTTCTAATTCCTGTAACAAGCTATATAACCCTTCGTACATATTCACTAAGATTTTCATCATATCGCATTCTTCTACTCTCCATCTTAGTCTTCCAATTCTGTAATTTTGCCTGCTTGGTAAACTTATCTCCTTCATATAGTGCCTAGAGTCTTGTCAAGATTTTATGTGCAGAATCCAGGTCTTTAACCTCTTTGAATTTGCCCTCAAAGAGTGTGTTGATCAATGCTTCTCTTGCAACCATGTTAAAATTAAATAACTTCTTTTCATCTTCAATAGCTTTGTCTAATTCATCTTTAGACTTGATATATTCATCCTTCTTAGTAATCATCCATAAATCAATCCCTAAGTAGAGTAGATGAGTTATCATCTTATTCTTCCAACTATCAAAATTTTTAGGATTAAATTTTGGACTCTCCTTTCTATAGTATGTCATCTTTAGGATCACCTCAAGTTATTGAGATTTCTCTCAAAGGACCATAGAATCTGATGCCAATTATTAGCAATAATAGTCCACCAACACAACTAAGAGGGGGGTGAATCAGTTGTGAGCCAAATAATTAAAATTTAAACTCTATAAACTAATTAATCAATGAAAATCTAAACATATCAAATAAAACATCATAACAAGAGATTTTTGTAGAGGAAACCCTATTAAGGGAAAAAAAAAAAAAACCCAATGGGAATTAGCACCCACAAATAATGTACTAAAAGAATTGTATCCATGTTAGAAGAATTAGCCATGTTAGGAGTTGAATATTACATATAGTACATAGCTCCTATTAAAGGATAGATCTTGGAAGGAGTCAAGAGAAATAAGAGGCTCACTTCCCAGGCACACTAACCAAATGAGAAGGTTAAATCCACCTTCAGGAATCAGTATACAAAGTACATACATAGAAGTATGCAATGCCCAGTGAACTGACTGATAGCAACTTGCTTTTCCTAAAAAAAATTAATGAAGTTCATCACAACCAATGTCTCTTCTCTACATCCAACAGATTTCACAATTACAAGATCACATCTTTCACATTACTCTTCTATGCCATTTCATAAAGAAATAACTCTCCTTTATACAAGATTACAATAATCAATTAGGTCGGTCTGCTAAGACTTCTCCAATGCACAAGAAATTAAATAACCCCTTGCTAAGATACACACAGTATCTTACACAAGTAAAGATGAAATACAAATCATCAATTATACTCCAAGTTCTATAATCCATGCTCTCCATTACCTAAGCACGTTAGACTACTGTAGTCAGCCATAAATAGATCTTCACAAGATCACATGCTTCAGCTGACATCGTCAAGAATAAAGTGACCCAAGAATCAAAAGAAAAATTCTCCAACATGTCTTTTACCACACCTCAAGCTCGCAAACCATAACTCGTGCTCGCATCCAAGTTATTTCCAAAACACAGAGACCAACTCTTTCATAATCCACTGTTATTGTTATGTACCCAGTCTTCACCAAAATAACTATAATATAATCCAACATAAATATGTAGAAAAGAAACCTTATATATAAGATCCTTTCTCATCCTTGTATAAATCACAATTCTCACATGCTCTAAAATCGCATACAATGTTTGTGCACTCATGCCATTCTTGCATGTACCGGTGATAACCAGTCTATCTTAGACTTCTGATGAAACCAACTAAAACATATGTTGACATCAATGGAAAAACATGAATGTCAACACCTCTAATAGAAACAATTTCAACAATTGGGTTCATGTAAAAGTGTTATTTTCTCCAATTAATATTAAGCATTGGAATACAAAACCATCTCAAGACAAGTATGATCAACACCACTCAAGAGATGTCAATACAATAGCTATGCTTGAAGGGTTTTGATTCCTTTTTTCTTTCTTTTTGAGAGAGAAAGGAATGGTATCGGTATGCTAAATACTTAATAATTATATATCTTATCTAATCTAATTGAGAAAATTGGAAGAAGGGGGGGGAGGAGAAGGACTTGAATGCACCTAGAAATGGAATAGAAAAAGTGAACTTTCATACCCAAATTTTTGATTGTCAGTTTCTCGGAAGGAGGTGTAATTGTAGATATAAGACCTGAAGGTTGTGAACTAAACCCCTTCTAAATTTAAGTCAAAATGGCAGGGATAGGGTGAAATTCAACTTGTACCTAGGGACAGGGTGAAATTTGATCTGTACCTAGAAATTCTGGATGAAATTTTTACAGTATCTGCACATGTTCTTGTACTACTCAAAAAAGATTCAATGGCTCCGAAACCTATTCCTGTAGACAAAATAATAGGAAGAAAGGTTGGGAAATGGGGTTTTCCTTTTTCAAACCCATTTTTAGGAATCAAACTTGAAATTGAATTGAATTTTCATAATGAAAGATGAAATAGAAGCTAGATTTAAAACATAAATTCCCTATACCTTGATGGTGCAATGCTTCTTTGGATGTGATCACAAGTCTTGATGTAATAGCTTGATCTCCACAAAAACATAATAGGAAATTATGAATCCAAATCCTTGAATGATGGATGTTATAATTTTCCATAATGCTTGGTGAAGAAGAAGAATGAATGAAGACTTGAATGCTTGATTGAAGAAGAGATCTTGAACTCCAATTTTCCTTGATTGTTCATGAATGATTCAAATCTTGATAGTGAATTTTTGCACTTGATAATGGATACCAATTTGAAGATATATAGGGGGTTTACATACCAAATGCATCATTTTGGGGGTTAAAAGTCAGGTCAGCCGACCACAGAAACTTTTCTCCTACAAAAAACCTTGAGACGGGACCCTGCCCCAAATCTGGGCTCAAAACCTTAGGGACACATCACCAATTGTGATGTGTTCCACCCTTAATAGGCCAAAATTTGGTATGGGGTCTCGGTCACTCAGTAAATGCAAGATAAGTATAGACAACTCATTACGATGTCAAGAAAGTATTCTAAGGCCATAAAAAGTCAAATAAGGCCTAGGAGATGAAATTAATTATTTGACTAGAGGGAAAATAGAGGATAACACTTAGAAATAAGGGCTAACCTCAATTTTTAAACAAATGGAGTCAATATGGGTCTTATAATGGCAATTCAAGAAGGTCTAACAAGTGTTAGGATAATGTGAAATCAATGTGGGAACCCATATATACTAAAATGGGGATAAAATGTGTTAGTAATAACTGAGAGGGGGGGTGAATCAGTGGCCTCAAAAATTAATCCTTAAATCAACCCTTAAAACTTATAACCACTAATTTATGTCTCAAGTTATCTTCTATCCTACAATATTTATGCCTTGAAATACTTTAACCAATTTTCTACTTGTCAGATTACTTTTCTAATCTCTCTTCTGTATGATTACTGATAAGTAGTTAACTATTTACCGAAACACAGTAAATATGCAAAGTATACCGATAAATCCAAAAATGCATATGTGAAATGTAAAACCGTAAATTAATAAACCATAAACACATAACAATTGAGGATTTTAACAGGGAAACCCTATTAAGGGAAAAACCACTGGGACCGATACCCCAAATTTTCACTCTTCTGAAGTGAGCTCTGTTAGGAGCCAACCCTGTTAAAGGTTACAAACACACTGTTAGGTGTGACCTTGTTAGAGGATTTAGATATAGTTTGTCAACTAGTATCTGGCATCTAATACTACCATCCTTGATCAAACACTTACTTGGCCTGTCAATAGGTATCGGGCATATCCAATGCTACTTTTGTGATCAAACTTTTTGATACTCCTTGGGATGTATCTCAATTGTAAAAGAATTTTAAGTCCTACTCGGTTAAGAGGCTTATATGTTTGAATGGTTAAATTGAAACACTAATGATCTGTTTATACATACAACTCAATCACAAATTTTTAGATCTATTGTAAGTCCATTACCTCTCTAATCAATATAATCATTTATACCTTTGCTCCACCATGTTCTGCTCTGTGATGTTTGTCTCACTGTTCATCGGTGTCTGCAAAATCTAACTCTTTCCTCAGCTTGTTGATCAGGACTGAATGAAGACTTTCTTTCTCCTTCAGATTTTATTTAGCATCTTTCCTCTTCTCTTTTTCACCCCACAATTCATAATGAATTTGGTTTGTCTCTATATAGACATGATTTCCCTTTTTCTTAGCTTTCTTGATTCTTGGCGTGTTCCAATATTCTCACCAATAGATTTAAAGAAAACTCCAGATTTATCTCAAAGAGATCTTCTTGCCAACTGGACAAATCAGCTTTAAATCACTTACTTATCTTTGGCTTTATCTGGATGATTAAAAAAATTTGATAAGTATTTGTTAATTCTATCTTTAGCTTCTTGACAGCTAAGCATTTTGTCATTTTCTGAACTCTCTATTCTGTCGGTCAACACTTCAATTAGTCATCGATGATAACTGACTATTCCGTCAGTGTGACTTCAGTTGTCATCAGGATCTCCATCCTTGTCTTCTCCATCGGGCAACACTGAAATTATTTTCGTCGGGCTACTCTGTGTTTTTCTTGTCGGGAAACACTGTAACTCTGCTCATCGTTAATGTTGTGCATTAGCTCATCAAGTAACACTATGACTTTGCTCTTTTTCTTTGACCGTCGGTGTGCACTCTGTTGGTGTATGCAGTCACTTAGTGAATACTTGACTTGTATGCATTACTAATAGCATAGCCTTGATTCATTAGTTCTTTGAAGTCTTTGGCAGTATTACAATGACCATATAGATTATATCAAGTTGACATCAATGACAATACAATACATTAACTGATTTAATGCCTTGCATGATCATCAACTTAACATTTTCAAACATTCAATCAGTTACATGTCATCAAAAATGAGCACCTAATTAAGGGTGCTTACTCTTTAGGATGATACAGTTATAAGAGACATGCCGACAGTTAAAAACATGCTAATACTATGTGTAGAGATTGTCAGATTGGAAATCAAACTTGGAACATATTTGAAAATAAGTAGTACTCAACCACAAGACCTTTGGGGCTAATACACATAGATCTATGCAGACCAAGTAGGATAAGAACACTCAATGATGAAAGTTAATTCATGTTACTTATTGATGATTAGACTAGAATGACATGGGTAACATTTTTGAAATATAAATTTGAGACTTGGATAGATTTCAAGTTTTCAAGAGCTTGTTTGAAAATCAAATGCATACTAGGATTAAGTGTTTGAGGTCTGATAGAGGAGGAGAATTCACATGATCATATGAATTTAACATCTTCTATGATAGATATAGGATTAGAAGGAAATTATCTACACCAAGGACTCCATGAAAAAATGGAGTTATTGAAAGGAAGAATAGGACTATTTTTTAAATGGAAAGAAAAATGTTGAAAAATGTCAATAGGTAAAATGTCTATCAGAGAGATGTAGCACACACTACATTTGATTTTCTCAATAGAGTGAAAATAAAATTAAATCATACAAAATCTCCTTATGATTTATGGTTTGGAAAGGCACCCACTGTCAAATATTTCAAAATCTTTGGGATAAAATATTACATCAAAAGAGATGAAGGTAATCTAGGGAAAATTGATGCAAGATCAGGTGAAGGTATTTTCTTGGGATAATCTACAAAAATAAAGGGTTACTAGTGTTATAATTTCAAACTAAAGAAAGTGGAAAAAGGTGCAAATATCAAGGTCAATTAGGAAATGGAATTGGACTATACATAAGCTAATAAAGATGAAAGTTACATAAAATCCATGGAAGAAGAATTGGATTAGATATAGAAAAAACTAAATATGGGACTTGGTACCCAAATCAATGGACAAAATTGTAATTCGAATAAAGTGGGTATTAATGAACAAGATAAATGAAAATGGAAAAGTTACTAGAAACAAAGTAAGACTGGTATGAAAAGGTTACACTCAAGATGAAGGAATAGATTTTGAAGAGACATTTGGTCCAATGGCTAGAATAGAAGCCATTAGGATGTTTTTTTCTTTCTTTGCATTCAAAAATGTCAAGGTATATCAAATGGATAGAGAGTATACATTCTTAAATGGGGTACATGGAGAAGAAGTGTACATTGAGAAACCAAATGGTTTCAAGCTCTCAAAAGATCTTAACATGGCCTACTGACTTAAGAAAGAGGAGTATGGTCTCAAACAAGCTCCTAGGGCCTAGTACACTAGATTGGATAAGTATTTAATATAATAGAAATTAAACAAAGAATAAAGATGGCATTTTCATCTCTCAAACAAAGTACATCAAAGAGATACTAAATAAATTTAGAATGGAAGAATCAAAACTAGTAGCAACACCAATGGCTATTGGATGTAAGTTAAGAAAACATGATGAGTCTCTGGAAGTTAATCTAAAATTGTACAAATATATGATTTGTGGATTGTTGTACCTAACTTATTCAAGACCAAATATTATGTATGTTGTTTGTCTAACTTCCAAATATCAAGAAATTCCAAGGCAATCTCATGAGGTAGCAATAAAAAGGATATTCAGATACTTGAAAGGTACTCTGAATTTTGGACTATGGTACAAAAAAGATGGTAATTTCTCACTAAAATTTTTTACAGATGTTGATTGGTTAGGATGTGCAAATGACAAGAGAATTAATAGTGGTGAATAATTATTTTTAGGGATAAGTTGGTCTCCTAGATGAGAAAACAATAAGATTCAACCTCTCTATCCATGGAAGAACTAGAATATATTGCAGTGGTATATTGTTGTACCCAAATCATTTGGATAAAGAAGACTCTTAAGGATGTGAAGGTATTCTTTGATGATGAAATTCTGACAATATGTGATAATACAAGTTTTATTAATATCTTCAAGGATTTGGTAATGTGTTATAGAATAAAACACATCTCTATCAAGTATCACTTCTTGAGGGAGAAACTTGTTTAGAAGGAAGTAGAATTGGAATATGTGCCTACCAAGGAACAAATTGCAAAGAAATTTACTAAAGATCTAGTTAAGGACACTTTTGAGTATATTTCACAAAAATTGGGGGTTATCGCCCCTTTTTCAAACTAGATGCATAAGAGGTATGCATCTTTCTAAGGGAGAAAAATTGTCCATCACCTATCTCTTGGATTATTGTTATGAATGCTCTTAGGGGGAGTAGTATAGGTGAAAGGTTACAAGATGGATTACAGAGAAGATGCTCCTTTAGACATGAGGAGAAATTATGAAAATATTATTTTCAAAATTAAAAGGGAAGGTTGTTTCCACCCTTTATCCTTGATGTCAAAGGGGGAGAAGGAAGTTGAGAAAGATATGTTATTTCAAAGGTGATTGGTGTTGCCATCAATGACAAAGGGGAGATTGTTAGCATTATGATTTAAGTTGTCATTGATGGAAACCATTTCTAGTATGGCATTAATGTCAGGATATTTATTTTCAAAGGCTATGACACTAATTGATCAATAAAAATATTGAGGAAGTTAATAAGGCTATGACATTTATTGATGAAGAAAATTTGAATAATAATTGAGGAAGATTGTGACTTAATTGGAAGACTGGAATATGTAGGAAAAAGTATTTGAAATCTCTTATTGGAGGTTGTCTTGGAATAATGGATGCTTGCAACTCTAGACTTAAAGAGTGGTTACTGTATATATTGGACTATCATGTGCTTAGGTTCCCAAATTGATTATTTGACTAAGATATGATGCATCATTTGGTTGGAAGTACATGGCTAACTATTAGGATGGTTTGAATAATCTTGGAGAATGACTTGCAATACTGCGCAAATGTATTTTATGGTATGCAGTTTGGTGGACTTGACCAGATGATTTGTGTGGTGTTTCAGTTTGGATATCACTTGATGTTTTCTCTATAGGTATATATTTGTTTTTGTATGCTCTATTTTTTTTTGTGTTGGCTTTTGATGGACTCGACTATTTTTTGTGACTTGATTCATGTTGGTTGCGTCTAGATATTGGTCAGGAGATGAGTAAGAGGGGTAAAATTACAAAAACTTTGTCGCACTTTATATCGATGAAATTGAATAGTTTTGGTTGTGTTAACCTTTTCCTTTATAAAAGTGTGACGCGGCTTTGTACTTTTACCCAAATAATTAAGATTCTTTTTACATGATGTGTTGTGTTTCAGATTACCATATAGGCATTGGAGAATATTTTTGGACTAACCAGTCACCTTTTTCATGTATTTTGACACGTTACCTTTGGGTCCAACTTTGGAAGGAGTTCTGATGCTTATGGGTTGATTATATCATTTTATAAACATATTTTAGGTTGTATTTGGGTCCTCTCTACTTAGAGTGGACCACATTGAGTATTTCTACTCAAGGTGGTCGACCTTGTATTAATAATGCTTATTTTCTTATGGTCTATCTTTTCCTATGGATAAATCACTATATATATTGTTGAAAATAATTTAGAATGATAAGCAAGTGTATGAGAATGACTACAATGTTTTATGGTTCAAGTGTGAAGACAAGACTATACGAACAAGGTAAAATTCAAAAGTTGATTGAAGATTCAGACTAGAAGGTCTCTACAATTGATAGGGAGATTTATTTTTATATTTTTTGACTCAGTGAGTTTCTATTTTTTTTATTAAGGATTAGTATGATACTTGATAGTGTGCCAAAATTTGTAGGGATAGTGAGTTCCTTGGGTTCTGGACTAAAACATTGTGATTAAATATTTGGATATAGTGTCAATTTCTTGTTGTATTTTTCTCATATTGATTTTTTCCACATAAATCTAGTGTTCTTATGTTTTCATGTGTATCTAGAATTATTATATTATATTTTTTTTAATTATTGATTCAATTAATTCAGATCTAAGATAATATTGTTAAAAAAATTAGTGTTTTGGTTCAACCCCACTCTTAGCACCAGTTTCTGTTAAACATAGACAAGCACACACACACACAGTATTTATGTAGATAAATATGGGTAGGCAAGGGAGGAGGTAGAGATATGTAGACAGAGAGGGAGGGAATATAGATAAGTAAAGAGGGAAAGAGAGAGAGATATATTCTTTAGTCTTGTCTCCATACTAAAGAATACCCTATTTTCAAACAATATTGCCCCAAACTTCCTTTTTG
>MU223433.1:153617-167555 GCA_018584345.1 Thuja plicata | reverse complement strand
CTTACTGGTGAAGAATCCTTGAAGTTGTCTTCTCTGTTAATCTTATATTGCTGTGAACATAACTCCTTCACAAGGTCCAGAAGACCATGGTCAATGCCATGGTTTGTGATCTGAAAAATTAAAAACATTTCAGTTCTATTTCATCTGTATTATTGAAGAGCTTATCAATCACATAAGTTTGTAATGTATTACTGTTATATATTATAATCTTACTTTATCTTAATAGAAACTTATTTTACCTATAAAACAACAACAATAATATGACTGTAACATAACAACAGTAAAATGATTGTACAATGAATTTATTTTACATATACCATCAAAACAATTGACCCACTGACCTATTTTTCTTATTTTACCTATAAAACAACAACAATTAAATGATTATAACTTAACAACAGTAAAATGACTGTACAATCAATTTGTTTTAAATATACCATCAAAACAACTGACCCACCGACCCATTTTTCTTATTGCTACTATAACCCAGATAAGAGCAAAAAATAAAAAAATAAAAAAATAAAAAAATACTTATTTTACCTATAAAGCAACAACAATAAAATGATTATAACTTAACAACAGTAAAATGATTGTACAATCAAGTTGTTTTACATATACCATCAAAACAATTGACCCACTGACCCATTTTTCTTATTGCTACTATAACCCAGATAAGAACAAAAATTTATACCTGAAAAAATCCAGGAGATTCACAAGCCTGTGCGATTTGAGCCATAATGGACTTCCTCTCTCCTCCATCAATGTTCTTTACATCAATCACTGGAACACCCATTTCTTAATTCCTTTGAAACCCAAAAGACAATCAAATGCTAAACAAACTTGCACAGCTGGGAAGATAGATGAACACCACTTGATAATGTTTGCAACCCCTGAAACCCTATTTATATGTCAACATGACTTCAAAGTCATTGGCAGATTTAATTCACGCGTGGGAATACTTTCTTAGCCTATTCCACCACGTCTCTTTGAATGAAAATTATTCAAGACATGGTAGGCAGTCAGACCTGACAGCATTATAATGGGGCCATTTCTACAGTGTTTTTGCCGTCATCTCCATTGTCTTTTGACTAAAGATTCTCATTTAGTGTTCAATTCAAACCAAATAGCTTAATTTTTCTATAGTTAAATCTGATTATTTCTTATTAAAGGGCAAAATGGATTTTGAAGGACCCTAAGATCCTTTATAACCATGTGTATGCAATTTCAAGGAAAATCACAACAGACCTAAAGTCCAAAAATATACAAGAACATCAGCTTACAAAGAATTGACAACAACCATAAAAGAAACTAAATCTAAGTGTTGTTTGACTAGGATTCTTAATTTTTTTGGCCCATCTGTTCAATTTGAATTTGTGCTCGAATGTGGGACATGATGATCTGTCTGTGATAGTGCTATTAGGCTAGTCAAAATCTCTTTCTTCAGGCAATTTCAACTTTCTTTTTTCACATGGCCAGATGTTGTAATCCTCCCAGAACTTTCCTTACATCGAAAGAGCCACGAAGGTGCTCAAATACAGTTGTGAAGCACTAAATAAGGTCACATTGGGACCTTTGAGAAGAAACAGAGACGAATTTGCTCGCACAGTGTTGTCAGGCATTAAATTTTGAGAGGCCCCATGATGGTTACACTTTGACCTTTCAGGCTATTAAAATAGGGACACTAGTTTGCTGGAAGGGGGTCGATTTTTTTGGTTTTTTTTTTTTTGGTTTTTTGGGTAAAATGTTGGTTTCAATTTATTTTGATGAGGTTTTTTTTTTTAAGAATATTTGGTATTTGTCGTGTTCAATTTTTTAGATTGTGATGCTTATTATTAGTTGATGTATTGCAGTCTTTTTGTTTCTAATTGTCGCTTCTTGATGTATGATCAATCTATTTATTTACTTTGTATTTATTCTACATTTTGACCTTTCAGGCTATTAAAATAGGGACACCAGTTTGCTAGAAGGGAATCATTTTTGTGTTCGTTTCAATTTATTTTGATAAGGTTTTTTTTTTTAAGAATATTTAGTGTTTGTTGTGTTCAATTTTTTAGATTGTGATGCTTATTATTAGTTGATTTATTGCAGTCTTTTCATTTCTAATTGTTTCTTTTTTGACGTATGATCAATCTATTTATTTAGTTTGTATTTATTCAACATTTTGTCTTTACATGAGAAATGGAGTATCCATCTTTGAGGAGGTACCTTTACGCCACATGTTGACCATTTTGGAATGTGTATGATGGGTTGTAAGAGCATCTAAGTGTCATTATGACTTTATGAGGTGGGAATCACAGTCAAAATTGAAGAATGAGGTACTTAAGTTTATTTTCATTAGCTATGGAGTTGGTGTGAAAGGCTAAAATCTTTCGGACTCTATGGTAAAGAGATTTCTATTAAAGTGTTATATTTAGAGAGATTAAGTTGTCTCCTATTTTTCCGTAGACATAAGAGGATGGGAAGAAAGATGTTATTTTACTAGCCCCAAAGATCAAATAGGTTGAACCAAAAGCTTGCAAAGGACCTAAAGTGAGGAAGAGCTCAAATGGTTCAGACAATTGTTACAAGAGGAAAGAATCTCCACTTTAATTCTTAAGGAAGTTCATTTACCATAGACATCAACTAGATATGTATACTCCTAGTTTGATATGTATTTTTTCTATTGATTACTAATACATATATGTGTATAACTATGAAGGAAGTGATGGGTACGGATGCTTCTAAGCCTTAGTGAGAAGCTATGGATGAGGAAATAAAATTATTAAAAAATGGCATATGAAACTCAACACCTTTCCTAGATAGATGAAATCTTGTTGATTGTAAATGGGTATTCAAAGGGAAGATCAATTAGATTGAAGTGTTGAGAAGGATAAGGCAAAGTTGGTTGCAAAATGATATTCTTAGATTCTATACATTAGTGATAATTTTTTCTCCAACTACTATGATGACATCTATTATGCTCATGTTATCTATAATAGTATTTTTTAATTTAGAAATAGACTAGTGGATATAAAGATAGCATTTTAAAAAATGTGATTCTGTCCATCTCTTTTACACACTTCTCACTCCTCCTAGGTGTAGAAAATCCAAATACTACTACTGTACCACCCTTGGCTTTGACAACTTTTTGGTGTCATTTTAGAATATGTTCATATCCCTTTTCTCCCTAGGGTTCGAATCTTCCTATGCCTGGTGATCTAGTCAACCTTTGTGTCCCAAGGGTTTCACCTCCTCCTACACCTCAGGTTACCCTTATTAATGTTCCTCTAGTTATCATCATTGGGTAAGTGCAACAAGTTGGGTACCTATTCCGCGGAAGTCTTGTGGGCTTGAAAACTGCAACTAGAAATGGGCACCCATTTTGAAAAAAATGGGCACCCGTCTTAGGCTCGGACACCTGATCCAAAATTCAAAAAATGGGTGCCCATTTTTTTTCAAAACGGGTGCTCGTTTTTCAAAACGGGTGCCCATTTTTTAAATTTTTTTTTTTAAGAAACTCATTTCTATATGTCGATTTATTATATTTAAGAAATGGGTACACATTTTTAAACGTGTGCCCATTTTTAAAAATTTGAATTCACCAAACCACCCTTTGTATTGGATTTCAGTTTGGGACAAGTTTGGTGGGACCAAGCCTATGCTTGGACCTCCAAAGTAATGGCTAAGGCATTTGAATACCAGATTTCTATCTTGCCGTAATTTTTTGAGGGTCTTCCTAATCAAATTTTTTGACGAAATGAAAACCCATTAGAGCTCTTACTGTATAGATTTCAAAAATATAAATTTTATAGTGATATGATAAATTTTACTATTTTTACAATATTTATTAATCAAAAGTGGTACCTAAACTTAAAATAGTAAGGCTCACTAAAACTTTAATAACTTTTTTGATTTTAGGTTTTTAAAAAACTAAATTATATGAGCCCAATCTACATAGAATTCTCTTCAAAATAAAAATTAAAAAATTTCCAAAAAAGTAAAATTTTTATCAAATTATGGTGGTCATACACGAGAGGTTTTAAAAATGTACTTTATCGTCAATTAAAAATTAATAAAAAAATATATTCAATTAAAAAAAAAGAAATTATATTCTAACCAATCTTTGATGTGTTAGGTACCTTCCCTTAGAAGGATTTAGAAAAAATCATTTATTTACTTCAAAATAGGGTGGTCGTACACATGCGGGGTATGGTCCTGAAACAGGCATTTTGAAAAAGAGGTTTTTAAACATGCCTACTAAAATATATTTTCTACCATGTGGGTATTCAAACAATCTACATATTTGAAAAATAGACTCCGAGCACTACATTTTCTATGAGCAGATTTTTTTGAGATTCAATCTCAAAGTGCCTCAAATTTTGACATCAATTGACAGAAAATTTGAAAAACAGGAAAAACACTTCCACTTTTTGCCCAAAAGTGGGACTCAACTTCTTGCAGCCACCCCATTAGCAAATGCAACTTTGCTCAAGAAGACAGGTTTTTTCCTACTTGCCCATTGGCGATAAGTCTTAGAAATCTCATCCCCTTCCTTGTACCATTTCGTCCCCAATGTTGATTTATGCTGACGATGTGGTGAAACATATGGGTTTTACCAATGTAGAGGTTCGGTGTACAAATTCTCCAGTTTTTTCCATGCTCTCTTCCCGGCCTACACAACTAGATGTTAGATTCTTTGAGGCCTCTTTTGGTTGGAAATATCAATCGCTTCCCTTCTGCTAAATATTTTTCATTGCTTCCTTTTCTTCTTCTAAGGATACAAAACTTAATGCTCATTTTTTTTGTGGGTTTGGGGAGACCACTCTCTCTCAATTAAATCCTAATTAGCCTCCTTTAACCCTCTTTGTTGAACCACAAAATTGTAAAGATAAGAATTAATGTAAAGAGGAGAAATGGATACAAGAGACTTACACATCTAAATAATACCCCTTTACATTTGAAAAGTAAGGTTTGGGAATGTAAGATTCTCCTCTTAGCCCCAAATTCACAAAGGAAAGATCCAAATTGATTAACCACAAGAAAATGATCAATGCACAAATGAATCATTCGATTAGCAATAAGAAGGAAGAGGAAAACCTTACATTTTTTTTTGGGAGGAGAGAGGAAGGAGGGTGTGTAATAGATCTTAAAAGATTAAATTCTTAATTGAAATGAATTGAAGACAAATACTAACCTCAAAGTATAGCAGATCTAGAAAATGCTATTTTCTAGTGTATGTGCTGAGTTTCTAAAAATTCTGCAACCTGCCCTGGCATGGAAACACAGAGACGGAGAAAACCCAGAAATCATTTTCTTTTCTGAGAAAGGTCGACCTTGACCCAAATACGGGGGCACAATTGTACCCCTTTATGTTGACCTTAACCTGCACTACTCTGAAGGAAAATCTGTTCGCGGATCCTGAAAGTTGGCCGAAAAGGGTATCTAAATCTTCTCTGTAATTTGTTGCTCCATACCTGTACCTACAATAAAAAAGGGATTTTTTTTTGTTGGGGGAGGGTTTTTCCTTGGTCAAACCCCAGTTTTGAAATTAACCTTAAAATAGAATTGAAATTGTACTAATAAACAAAGTAAATAGAACAATTCACCTTGCTTATGTTGAAACCCTTGTGGAGGATTCGAATCCTTGAATCCACAAGTATGGATGCTCGAAATGGATGTAGAATTTTAGGATGTAGGATGTATCAAATTAATTGTCTTTAGATCTTCAACACCAATCTTGAATGGATCTTGGAATAGGAAGAAGCTTGAATGGATATGGATGGAGAAATCTTCAACAAGAGGGCTCCATAGAGCTTGAATCCTTTAATGGCTACTAATGGATCTCCTTGATGAATTTAATCTTGAATACTTGAATGCTTAAAAGTAGATGATCGGTTTGATAGATTATGCGTAGATCCTTCAATAGATTTGTTCTATAAATTTCTTCATTATGGAAAATGGAGGAGAAGGCTTCCTTATATACAAGTCTAGGGCACAAAATTCTAGAGAGGCCAACATATGAAAAAATAAATTTCAATTAGGCTCATACCCCTAGAAGTGGACCTATATTAAATATCCTTTTTTAAGAGTCACCACTTCGGAGCCTAAAACAGCCGACCCAAAAGTGGGAAATAATTCTTTCCAAACCCCGACATCTGGAAATCTTTGAAATTTGAAATTTAGACCCTGGGTCAGGGTCGTTCAAGCTTGACCCAGAAGGTCGACCTTGACCCTGAGGTCAAGAACCTCAAAATCTCAGAGCAAGATACCAAAAATAGGTAGGAGAGAAGTGGAAAGCAAGGTAGGACAGGGAAAAAAACTAGATCCAAGTCAAAGACCCATTCAAGTTGTTTGACATGACCCCAAACCACTTACTCAGAGGGATAAACTAGTCCTAAATGAAAGTGCTTCCATTTTTCGATGATACATTTAGCCCCCACTTTAGCAAGAGTATGGACTCAATGAAAACTCTTGGTAAAGGAGATCACAAAAATAAGATAATCTTATTGAAATCAAAGGGACAAAATAATCCTCAAGCCCCTAGGGACTCAAGTCTTCGTCAACCCCAAGATTACAATAAGAGAGACATCACCAGTCAAAGAAAAAGAGAGAGAGGTTTTGATTACCTCACCCAATGAGAACCTATGTCCCATTGTGAATCACACAAGGAAATAGTGCAACTAGAAAGATGGAGTTGAACTTCCTAGTGAATATGGCTACTCACTAGTCAACCCATCAAGGATTTTTTGGATGATATCAGCTTTGGTTACTGAGCATGCTATTGATATTCATGTTTTGTCACTGATGTCAACATATATTTCTGTGGAGAAGACAAACTCGCTACTTGACTAACAGAAGTGTACGGACACTATACAGATGATTCAGAATGATCAAAGTTAGATTTATACAAAAGGATGTGTGTTGACCTTTTTCCTAAGGTAGCTTGGTTTTATGTTGTATATTGTGGATGTTACAGATGATTTGGTGAAAATTGGTTTCTAGACTATAATTGTGATTCTGGACAGAGCGGGTCTCTGTGTTTCAGGTATATCTTTCTGGCAAAGATATTTTAGATGATGCAAGCTTACTAGTGGACAACCTGTTGGTGCTCAAGTCAACAGATTAGATTTCCTATGGATTTTTCAATCCAATGTTGGGAAACCCAAGTGATTTGGCCAACTAACAAGTCACAACCAAGGCAAGGTTGGAACTTCTGCAATTCTGGCTCTACAAAACCAAGGCTAGTAGGCCTATACCTTGAATTTTCCTTCAAGTTACAAGGCTTTTTATAGCAGATAAGAAACACTTCAACCTTCTCTCTCAAGTATGGCAAGGCACTTGAAAAAAATATAACTGAAAGTAATATATCATGAACTGTAAACTGAAGTACTTTAAGTAATTGAAAGAATGTTTAGTAAATGTGTATGTAAATTGAAATGAACAAATAGATAATATATCATAAAAATATAAACAATGAAATGAATAACTATAATCCAAATAATGCTTAGACCAGTGCCTTAAACAACTATGGGCAATAGAGTCAATATCATTCCAATCCTATGTTCAACCTCAGAGACAATTTTGCAAGAAAACTTATCACTTCAAACGTGTTATGAAATGTACATGCAACCTAGAACAAATTCAAATATATTTCAAAAGGATAAAACTTCTCAGATGACAAATCAATTGACTAAGGCCTTAATCAACAGAATTTAACCATGCAAAATGAGAAAACCAATTGAAAATATAGATTATGAATCAAGTCAAGAAGCATGCACATCAAACTATCACTTTGAAGAAGTTCTATTGGTTTATCCAAGGGACTAATTGTAAAATGATAATGAAACTATTACACATGTGAAAGAAAAAACACTTATCTTAATTGATTTTGAAAAAATAGTACATCCAAGTCCATGTTACAATTGTTGATCGAAAACTATCCAAATATGTGAAATTGTATTATATTTTTATTCCCCTCTCTTTACATTTTACATTATGTATATATATGTGTTTGAGTGGCTTTCACACCTTTTTAGGGTGAAAAGACACAACTCTTATTACAAATTATTTTGAAAAAACAATAAACTAACTAAAAAATAACTACCTAACTTTCGGATTTGGCTTTGGTCGAAAATCCAAAATACCTCGTGAAAAGTTAATATTTTTGCTGGAGATAGGAAATTTGATTTCCTGAACTGGGTCATTTTTAGATTTTTAAAATTTAACCATCTTTATCCCTTGTCTAAATCATATTTGTAGTAGGTCTAAATTCCAGCATTTTTTGAAGGCTTCGATTAGTTAGTTCTATTTATTTGTGTCATAAAGCTTCCTTCCTTTGATCTTTTTTTAGTATGGATAAACATGCTTCTTGATAATAAATTGGGACTTCTAAATTATTAAAAATTAGGGTACCACCACAACCGACATATGTTGCAGTAATGAATTAAGTTTGATTGTTGTTTGGTTCTTGTTGATGTCAGTTGTGGCGTGTATTCTGAAGAAGACCTAATTGGTGGCCGACTTCAAACATGTAGCATGTAAAATTTATTGTGAGCATGGATTGTGGATCTAGAAGCATAATTGATGGATTGTAAATGATGTTTACTGGTTATAGGTACTGTGTGTATCTTAGAAAGGGGTTAAATAATTATTTGTATATTGGAAATCCTTAATTGGCCAACCTAATTAATTATTTGTATATTAGGAAAGTTTACTGATCGACCTAATGAATTATTGTAAGAGGGTATATATGAGTTATCTTTTCTTTTGAAAATATGTGATAAAGATTGAAAATAAGAAGTGAAATTTGTGAGGCTTGTTTGGCTACTGGGTGTAGAGCAGAGTTTATAAGAAGAATACTTTATTGGAAATGACCTAGCAAAGATGTTTGCTATTAGACAGTTCACTGGATTGTGTATTTTCTTTATACACTTGTTCAGATTGTGAATCCTTGAGGGTGGCTTTAACCTTCTTTGGGAAGTGTGCCTTGGCAATGAGCCTACTATTTCTTTTGACTCCTAACAGGGTATGTCTCCTAACAGGGACTCTGTACTGTAATGTTGTAACAAGCTCCTAACAGGCTAAATATTTTAACATGGATACTATACTCTCAGTACATTATTTGTGGGTGTTAATTCCCACCGATGTTTTACCTTTAACAGGGTTCCTCAACAAAAATTATTGTGTTATGGTGTTAGCATTTACTTTTTTATCATTTACATTTGTAGATTTGGTTTATAAAGTTTAAATTTTAATAATCTATATCACAACTGATTCACCCCTCCCCCTCTCAGTTGTCTTGTGGACTATTATTCCTAACAATTGGTATCAGAGCTTGTGGTCCTTAGAGAGAAATTTTAACATCTTGAGGTGATCCTGAAGATGACATACCACAGGAAGGTTAGTCTGAAATTTGATCTTGAAAAATTTGATAGTTGGCAGAACAAGACGAGAACACATTTGCTATGTCTGGGAATTGATTACTGGATGATAACAAAGAATAATGAAAATATAGTGACTGAGGATGAATTAGAGAAAGCTACTAAAGATCAGAAGAAGTTATTTTCATGTAATATGGTTGCAAGGGAATCTTTGATCAGTGCACTTTCAGAAGGTGAATTCACAGAAGTAAAGGACTTGGATTCTGCACATGAGATCTAGTCAAGATTGGAAGCATTGTATATTGGGGACAAGTTTACTAAGAAAGAAAAGCTACAAAATTGGAAGACAAAGATGGAATCACTGAAGATGAGAGAAGATGAGAACATTAGGGCATATGGATAGAGAATTAATAAAGTGGTTACTGGTATTAGAAACTTTGGAGGTACGTACAGTGAGGAAGAAGTGATTGCAAAGATACTCAGATCTTTGACACTTGCATATAGAACCAAAGTACAAGCTATAGAGGAGATTATACCTTTGACACCAAAATTTACTAGAGAGATGTTGATTGGAAAGCTTACTACATTTGAGGTCGTAGAATTGGGAGACATGTTACCTAAAGTTGAGTCAGCATTCAAGGAAATCGTGCACAAGAACAAAAAGACCTTATCTGGAAATGCAAGCACCAGCAGTAATGAACTAAGGGAAGAACTTGGATCCTATGTTGATGAATGGGAACAGATACAAGAAGAAGAAATAAAGCTAGATGAAGTTGTGGCACTGATTTCTAGAAGAGAAAAGAGAGGTAAGGGAAAGTTTGAAGGTAAATTACCTTTGAAATGTTTTTCATGTAACAAGATTGGTCATTTATCATCTAGATGTCCTACAAGAGTTCCAAAGCACAAACCTAAGTTTTTCAAGTCTAAGTATTCAAAAGACAAGGACTGTTATTATGCTAGTAAAGGTATATCTGATGATGATGATGATGGTGACTATGATGAAATTGGATTTATTTCTATTAAGGATGATGAACCTATGCATGAAGAAAAATCCTTATTATCCCGAGTTGAAAAGAAATCTGAATGGGTTATATACAGTGGTTGTTCATACCATATGACTGGAGATAAAAACAAATTTGTGAGCTTGAAAAGACATGATGGTGGTGTTGTTATATTTGGTGACAATACTCCTAAACTTATTATTGGATTTGGATCTATTTCTTTGGATGGAAAGACTAACAGTGACAATGTATTACTTGTTGATGGACTTAAGCATAATATGTTGAGTGTTAGACAGTTAGTGGAAAAGTGTTATCAATTGAAATTCATTGATGGGAAATTCTCTATCAGAAGTAAAGTAGGAGACTTGATCGCATCTGGTATTAAATCCAGAGGTAATGTATTTGAATTGAACACATCTGAAGCTTCTTGTTTTATTGAGAAGGTTGATGACATCTAGTTATGGCACAGAATATTTTGTCATGTTAATTTTGATAACATTGTGAAGGCAAGTATGACAAAAGCAGTAAGAGATCTACCTAAAAGTGTAAAGCCATCTAACACTATATGTAGAGAGTGTGTTATGGGGAAGCGGAGTAGAAGCACTTTCAAAAGGAAAGTTCGATCTGGTACATACAGATCTGTGTGGTCCTACAAGAACAAGATCATATTATGGTGAAAGTTTCAATGTACTTTCTATTATGATATGGATTGCATTCTTTGTGATTTCTATTGTGATGAGGGTTGTATTTTCTAGAATAAAGTTTGAAGTATTTAATGAATTGTTGGATGATTGTAAACCTGTTAGGACACCTATGGTGACTAGAAACAAACTAACTAAAAGTGATGAGACTCAAAGTGTTGTATAGACTAAGTAAAGATCGATTAATGGAGGTCTAAAATTTCTAACTCACACTAGATCAAATATTACCAATGCAGTTAGAATTATGGCTAGATATAAGGCGGATCCTAAAGAGACACATTTTGTTGCTATGAAAAGAATTTTTAGATATTTGAAAGGGACAGTAGAATATGGATTGTGGTATGAAAAATCAGAAGATTTTACTTTGCAGGCTTATACTGATGTTGATTGGGTAGGTAATTTGGATGACATGAAGATTACAAGTGGTGGTGCATTTTTCCTTGGAAAAAGATTATTTTCTTGGTTGTGCAAGAAGAAAAACTGTATTGCTCAATCTACTGCTAAGTCGGAGTATGTTGTTGCAATAGACTGTACACAAGTTGTTTGGATGAAACAAATGTTGAAGGACATTGGAATAATTTTCAAAGAACCAGTGGTTATCCATTGTGATAACACTAGCACAATGAATATGTCAAATAATCCTATAGTGCATTCAAAGACTAAACATATTTCAATTAAGTATCATTTCTTGAGGGAGAAGGTAGCAGATAAAGAGATTAAACTGGAGTATATTAGCACAAAGGAACAGATAGCAGATACATATTTACTAAAACTTTGCCAAAAGATGCTTTTGAATATCTCAGAGGCATTATTGGGGTGGTGGCCCCTCCCATTGGTAATTAAATGATGCAGATGTGTTTCAATCCAGTAGATTTTAGAGCTATATCATTATCTTAACTTGATGTATGGATCTACTCCTTAGTGGGAGTGATCGCAGGAGAATACTATGGAATACATTTGGGTGATCTTGCACCTGGTTGATGGACATGAAGATTTGAAAAAGCTACTACAGATGAGTTATGGAACCCTTTGCCATTGCTACCAAAGGGGGAAGGAATCTATGTGAAAATCCCTACTATTTTGAGAGATTTGTGTTGAGGATATTGAGAAGATTGAATTGAGAGAGAGTACTTTTGGGTTAATGCATATGGATTTTCCCATATGTTGACATCAATGCAAAAGGGGGAGATTGTTGGATGATATTAGTTTTGGTTACTGATCATGTCATTGATATTCATGTTTTGTCACTGATGTCAACATATATTTCTGTGGAGAAGACAGACTCGCTACTTGACTAACAGAAGTGTACGGACACTGTACGGATGATTCAAAATGATCAAAGTTGGATTTATATAGAAGGATGTGTGTTGACCTTATTCCTAAGGTCGCTTGAATTTATGTATTATAATGTGGATGTTACAGATGATTTGGTGAAAACTGGTTTCTAGACTGTAACTGTGATTCTGGACAGAGCAGGTCTCTATGTTTCGGGTATATCTTTCTAGCAAAGATATTTTAGATGATGCAAGCTTACTGGTGGAAATCTGACATATGTTGGAGTAATGGGTTGAGTTTGATTTTTTTTTGGTTACTGGTGATGTCAATTATGGCGTGTATTCTGAAGAAGACCTAATTGGTGGCCAACTTCAGACATGTAGCGTGTAAAATGAATTGTAAATGATGTTTACATTTTATAGGTACCGTGTATCTTAGCAAGGAGTTAAATAATTATTTGTATATTGAAAAGCCTTAATTGGCCAACCTAATTAATTATTTGTGTATTAGGAAAGCTTAACTAGCTGACCTAATGAATTATTATAAGAGGGTATATATGAGTGATCTTTTCTTTTGAAAAGATGTGACAGAGATTGAAAATAAGAAGTGAAAGTTGTGAGGCTTGTTTGGCTGTTGGATGTAGAGAAGAGTTTATAAGAAGAATACTTCATTGGAACTGACCAAGTAAAGACAGTTGCTATTAGATAGTTCACTAGATTGTGTATTTTCTTTATACACTTGTCCGGATTGTGAATCCTTGAGGGTGGATTTAACCTTCTTTGGGCAGTGTGCCTTGGCAGTGAGCCTACTATTTATTTTGACTCCTAACAGGGTCTGTCTCCTAATAGGGACTATGTACTGTCATGTTGTAACAAGCTCATCACAGGGATAAATCTTTTAAAAGGGATACTATTCTCTCAATAAATTATTTGTGGGTGCTAATTCCCACTAGGGTTTTACCTTTAACATGGTTTCCTCGAAAACAAATATTGTGTTATGGTGTTGGCATTTACTGTGTTATCATTTACATTTGCAAATTTGGTTTATAAAGTTTAAAGTTTAATAATCTATATCACAACTGATTCACACCCCCTCTCAATTGTCATGTGGACTATTATTCTTAACAGGATTCACCTTCAGGAATATTCTATTCCAAAAGAGCAAATCCAAAACTAGAGAGATCCAGTCTTAAGGACACCTTCCGACCTTAAGGGATCAAAACTTTGTAAATTGAAACTGGAGGGATCAAGAGATCCTATAAGGTAAAAATCCATGCTTTAAAGATTAGTCTCTAATCCAAAAAGGGAAAACAAAGTTTTAAGTTTGAAAATATTTTGGAAGTGTGTGTGTGCAAAAAGTGAGCAGAGCGTATGCCCCAATGTTAAAGTCATTGCTAACACTTTAACAGGAGCAATGGCTTAAAAAAAAACATAAACAACTCCACTGATTACATTTGCACTATGAAATTCCCCCAAGAAAAGACAAATCAAGAGTAATACCACATTAACATACATAGAACACAGAAGGGATCTACCTACCGTGGGGTTAGTATGATCATAAGGTTATATATATATATATATATATATATATATATATATATAT
>MU223433.1:129438-142886 GCA_018584345.1 Thuja plicata | reverse complement strand
GGATCTAAAATGTTTAAGATCAGATAGAGGAGGAGAATTTATATCAGATGAATTCACTAATTTATGTAATGAGCATGGTATAAAAAGGTAGGTTTCTGCACCAAGAACACCACAACAAAATGGGATTGTTGAGAGAAGAAATAGATCAATAGTTGATTGTGCAAGAAAGTTGATGATAGAGAAGTACATCAACCAAATATTCTGGAGGGAAGCTATCAGCACTGCTGTTTATACACTTAACAGAGTACAATTGAAGAAATTAGGGAAATTGTTGTTTATATTAGTCAAAGCTGAATTGGAGAAATTGCTCAAGGTAGGATTTATAAGAGTAATAGCATATGCTAAATGGATCTCCAATATTGTACCAATTACCAAACATGATAAAACCATAAGAGTTTGCATAGATTTCAGAGATTTAAACCTTGCTTGTCCAAAAGATGACTTTCCCTTACCTAGCATTGATTCTATTGTAGATCTCACTGCGGGTAATTCTATGCTTTCACTTATGGATGGATTTAATGGGTATAATCAAATTTGCATAGCACCTGAGGATCAAGAGAAGACAACTTTTACATGCCCATGCGGTACCTTTTGTTGGAATGTAATTCCCTTTGGTCTCAAAAATGCCAAAGCCACTTATCAAAGAGCCATGACTACCATTTTCCATGACATGATGCGCACCTTTATGGAAGATTATGTGGATGACATTTTAGCTAAGTCGCATAAAAGAAAATATCATCTATCTATACTTGATAAGATTTTTACAAGGCTAGAAAAATTCAAGGTGAGACTTAACCCAAAGAAATGTGCTTTTGGGGTACAATCTGGAAAACTCCTAGGGTATATTGTTTCAGCAAAAGGCATTGAAGTAGATCCTGAAAAGGTACAAGAAATAATGGACATGGACATTCCAAAGAATATTAGTCAAATGAGGTCAATTCAAGGAAGACTTCAATCTATAAGAAGGTTCATTTCTCAATTGGTGGAAAAATGCCATTCTTTCACCAAATTACTACATAAAGACACTGTCTTCACATGGGATGAGGAGTGTGATAAAGCATTTTCATTGTTGAAAACATACTTGATGAATCCACCTATCTTAATGTCACCAATTCAAGGAAAACCTTTATTACTCTACATTTCAGCAATGGAAAGATCCTTAGGAGTCTTATTGGCACAAGAGGATGAGGAAGGAAAAGAAAGAGCTATCTACTATTTGAGTAGAACCTTGATCAAATATGAATTAAATTATAGCTTCATGGAAAGGGCTTGCCTAGCAGTGGTATTCACCTCTCAAAAGTTAAGACACTATATATTGTTGCATAAGGTGAAACTCATAGCTAAAATTGATCCTTTAAAATACTTACTTAGAAAAACAACTTTAACTGGAAGGATTACGAAGTGGGTCATGGTACTTAGTGAATTCGACATCGAATATGTTGATAGAAAAGCAATCAAAGGTCAAGTTATAGCTGATCAATTGGCCAAATATCCTCAAGAACCTACACATCCTATGCAAGTGGAATTCCCGGATTCCAAAATTGTGAATGTCGAAGCTAAGACATGGACTCTATACTTTGATGGATCATATACCCAAAATGGCAGTGGAGCATGCATTCTTTTGATTACACCACAAGGTTACACAATCCCAAAATCTAACAAGTTATTGTTCCCTTGCACCAATAACATAGCAAAGTATGAAGTTTTGGTCATAGGAATCAAGACAGCCTTGGAATGGAATGTCACAGAATTACAAGTCTATGGGGACTCCCAATTAGTCATTAATCAATTTAATGATGAGTATAATACTAAGGATGAAATATTGTTGCCTTACAAGAAATTGGTGGACAACTGGAAGAAGTACTTTTCTTTAATTACTTTTGCACAAATTCCAAGAGACAAGAATACAGTAGTAGATGCAATGGCTACTTTAGCATCTTTACTTCAATTACCCGATCAAAATGAAAAGTATGAGTTCTTGGTGGAAGAATTGGTGAAACCAAGATTTGACCTACCTGAGACCCAAAATATTGCCCTTTTATATGGACATGACTCTCCATGGTATGGACCTATCTATGCCTACCTCAAAAATCAAACCCTACCTATGGACCAAACCCGTGCTCAAAAGATAAATTTCATAAGACAAGTCACCCATTATACTATCCTTTCTTACACATTATATCGTAAAGGTCTTGACGGAACACTCCTTAGATGTCTAGAGGAAGATGAATCAAAATTAGCTTTAAAAGATGTTCACAAGGGGATTTGTGGGTCACATTCAAATGGTTTAAACCTAGCTAAGAAAATCTTATGTATGGGGTACTTTTGGAAAACGTTAGAATGAGATGCTTGTCAATATTTTAAAATTTGCAAGAAATGTCAATACCATGGAAACTTGATTCATGCACCAGCACAAGAATTAAACCCTTTTGTCACACCATGGCCATTCTATCAATGGGGTTTTGACTTAATTGGCATGATTTATCCACCTTCTTCAAATGGACACAAGTATATAATCACAGTGACAGAATACTTTACTAAATGGGTTGAAGTTGTCCCTTTGTCAACTGCAATAGGAAAACAAATTTCCATGTTTATCCTAAATCATATCATTTGCAGATATGGCATTCCTTGTGCCATCATCATGGATAATGGAAAACAGTTTAAGAACAAAGATATTGATGAACTTTGTGACGCATTCCACATTACACATCACTCTTCATCCATTTACTATCCCCGAGGTAATGGACAAGCAGAAGCTACCAACAAGAACATACTTAAAATCCTTAAGAGATCCGTTGGAAAATTAGGAAAGGATTGGCACCTTCAAATCAATCCAGCCTTATGGGCCTATAGGACTAGTATTCGAACCCAAACAGGTGCTACACCTTTTTCTTTGGTTTATGGGGCCGAAGTTGTTCTTCCTTTAGAAGTTGAAATACCATCCCTCAAAGTTTCATTGCATGGATTAATAACGGATGAGGATTATAGAGTTTCTCATCTTCAACAATTGGAATTGTTGGAGGAACATCAAACTCAAGCCTATGATCATTTGAAAGTGTATCAAAATTGAATTTCCAGGAACTATAACAAGCATATCAAGCCAAGAAACTTTCAAATAGGAGATCTATTATTGAGAGAAAATCCAAAAAATCAGGCTGATAGAGAAAAGAAAGGAAAGTGGGAAGCAAATTGGCTTGGTCCTTTTGTCATTGTTTCTTCATTTGGAACGGGGACCTACAAATTGGCTAGTTGTGAGGGTGATAAATTGCTAAAACCTATCAATAGCATTCATCTTAAGAGGTTAAACACCTGATTCAGAGGAAAGAGTATCAAAATGAAGAGTATAAGTTGAGAGTATCAAATGACTCAAGCATCACCTTTGTACATGAGAAAATTTAAAAATACCAAAAAAAAATCAGAAAATTCAAAAAACCAAAAACATTTGAAAAAGAGAAAAAAGTGCCTTGGTGAAAACCTAGATAGGCACCTTGATAGCAAAAAAAAGGAAAAAAAAGAGAAAAGAGCAATAATCCCAAGAGGTGAAAACCTGGAAACAGGCACCTTTTGTCCCTTAGGTGTTTCTTAGTTGCATTTGTACATATAGTGATTTCCTCATCTCACTTGTCCATATCCTCATTGCATTTGTCATTTGTGCATTGCCCTAATAGAGTCTCAGAGCTGCATTTTGTCACATTCTAGGTTCAGTTTCCCTAAGTTTCACATTGATCACATTTATCACTTGGGGGCACACATCATAGATTTTGGTATCAAACCAGATTCAATAGTGCAACATTTTGGTCACACATCAGAAAGAGATTTTAAGATTCAGGAGAGACATTTTGGAACCTTTGATGAATATCATTGTTCAACCCTAAACAGTTTGATCGCATAACATGATCCTTGAATCGCATTGCCTTATTTTATCAGGATTAAAAATTGACACACCCTAAATGATCAGATTGTCTGGAATTCTTATTTGAAAATCTAGTTACATTTCACAAACACTTGGAATCTTTGATGAGTTTTTCATTGAATTTTTTGAGTCATGTTCTTTTTAGCTAGTCAATGATGTTTTGACTAGATTGGTAAAGATAAGAGACATGACATTTTCTTAAGCTTATGAGTGACTATTTTGAGGAAGATTCTTTACCTTGTGTGAATTCATCTAAGGACATGGTCATCAAAGAACCATAGAGGACATTCATATGGGCCGGAGGGTTAACCTTTGTTTGTTTATGCAAAAGGATACCTTGGTTATTTATATTTTCCATATTTTAATACCAACATCCACTTGCAACATTGAATCCGATTAAACCGGTATTCATACTTGCATAGTTGGTCATTCAACTAGTGAGGGTTGTACTTGGTTTCATAGAAGGGGTTACCATACGAGGGAAAGTCATATTCATATTCTTATGGTTGCAGTGGCACCAATAAGGATTGTATCGACTCCTAGTTCCACAATGCTCTATGATGAAAATATATCTCACTTTACATTTCTTTCGCAAAGCTCAAGGACAATTAGTTGCATTGTATTGCTTTCTTCATGTTAGATTAATTGCATTTTGCATGTTAGATTAGTTGCATTTTGTATGTTAGATTAATTGCATTTTGCATGTTAGATTAGTTGCATTTTGTATGTTAGATTAATTGCATTTTGCATGTTAGATTATTTGCATTGCATTACTTTCTTCATGTTAGGTTAATTGCATGTTGCTTTTTATCTTAAATGCATTCTCCAAGCTTAGTTCTCCAATGGCTTGACTTTCTAGCAATTTTCCAAGTTCAAGGGGGGTATAAAAGTTGACAACACTTCATCAATTTAATGGTTTCAAGTCATTCAACATGAGATTTCCCTTTGCATTCATCATCATTAGTCATTATTCATTATATATTCATGTCCAGAGAAAAATAAGAAAAAGAAACATTAATCATTATTCATTTATCTATTTCATCATTTAGAGCTGCATATCATAAGTTAAAATTGCATACATTCAAAAACAAAAAGATAGTTGCATTTCATTTATCATAGCACTAAGTATTGCTTTCATTGCATTGCATAATCCATACATGGTTAAATTAGAAAAGCAAATAGAGATAAGTTGCATTAACATCATTTGCATCTATTTATCTATGTCCTACTCTAAGACATTTGCATCCATAGCACAATAGAGATTAAATGCATCATAGGAACATATCGACATGTATAAATGGAAATCTCATAACATCATAAAGGAGGAATCAAAGATCATCATAGATAAATGTCCATCATCAATTTCTATAACATAAATTAGTACATCAAAGGTACATCAATATAATGATCCATACATCAAAGTCCTAATAAAAAAAATACATATGATACAATGTTGTATATCCTGGGTCCAAATCTATCTCATGACCCAGCAGGGGCACCTGATCCATCTCCGGATAAACCTATGCCTGACACGCCTACACCATCAGGATCTCTGTCACCTTCTCTATCCTGTGCACTAGGAGGTGCCTGAATCATGCTCACACTAGTTGGTAACTAAGCCAAAGTAGCCAGAAACTACTGTAGCATGGTCGTAACCTGATCCAATCTAGCTGTCACGGTGGCCATCCCTGCCTGTAACCCCTAAACATCCTGCACTATATCATCTAAAATAGAAGGCACTAGAGGTGCCTGTGATGCTAGAGGAGCCTGTGGTGCCTGAGGTGCTAAAGGTACCTGAGGTGTCACCTGTGCCATGCTGACCTGTGGGTCCACCTGTGGTATCTGTCCCTGAACCGGAACCTGTCTAGCCACCTGGACACATCTATGCCTATGTCTGGCCCAATCTGCATCCACTCTCAAAGGATCATGCCCCTGAGGTACCTGTTCTTGTGCTAGCCTCTGCCTAGGCTTCCTAAATCTGTTGCCTCAGCCTCTCACATGACCACCTCTCATCTGAGGTCCAGCTGCTCTCTATACCCATGGCACCCTAGGTACCCTCTACACTCTACACTGGCATGGCCTATCGCCATCATCTCCACCATCACCATCATAACCATCATCATTTGATAGCTCATCAACATCAAGAATGGGCTCTGTTGGATCTGTGAATCGCATGAATCGATGTCGCAAAAACCACTCACGATACTCTGCTGACATCCCTACATCCGCCACCTCTGGCAACATATCCCAAACACCATATCTGAGCTGATCTATCTGTAAACAAGCTGACTAGTAATCAACCTATGCTCCCCACATCGACCTCTCAGCTTGTACTCTAGCATAGAGTGCCATACCCTACGACATATCCTGCATCTGACCGAACTGACGGAGTACTCTCCCACAGAAAAATCTCTTAATAACCAATGGTGATCGGCTTATCATCCATCAAGGTGAAAACATATAGGGAAACTCATCATCATCCTCCCGCCACATCTCACACTATAGATATGGCCTCCATACCACCTAATCAATGTCATTGATGGTACATCTCCAAAAATTGACCTTGCCCAGATGATGCTAGACAACCATGCCATCATATTGAAAAGCATAAGGGTAACCACGAGCCCGAACTTGCACTAAAACTGGCCTCGTAATAGGTAGATGCTCCCATGTCCATAACTGTAACAAAATTGCACCTGCAAATATAGTTGCACTGCACCGATACACAATCTCATGAAGATCATGATATAACTGTGCCAAAACACAAGAACCCCAATCCAATCTCCATGGATGTGCAATCAGGTCCTCTAAAATCTGGCCCCATCCGACCACAAAACCATGACCTCTCCTATCTGGTAAAATAAATCCCCCAATCACAGCTCCTAATAACACTGGTAAAGTGGGAAATGAGGCAAACTGCACCCAAGTAATGCAATCATCTGCAATGGTGTTATCTCCAAACATCTATCTGCATACACTGCTATCATATACTAAATCATAATACACCCGCTCTCCATGAGTCAGGAACCTCAATAATCTATATACATCCTCTGGTGTAATAGTCATCTCACCTAGAGGTAAATGAAAGGTATTATGGTCAGAGTGCCATCGCTCTGCCATAGCTATCAACAAACCTCGATTCAACTGAAACTGAGGGAGATCTAATAGGAAACTAAGTCCACACATCTCAATCATATGCCACTCAGGAGGCGTAAGCTCATCTACTAAATCAAAAATCCACAATGCTACACCTCCTACCCGCAACTTGTGGTAATGCTCCTACATTTTGAAACAAAGTGCATCATGTTAGTCTTTCTCTTGGTGAACCAATCTAAGTCAATCACAAAACATTAAATCTATCTTTTCTCTAACTTGAGTGTTTCAACTTATTTCTCCTGACCTCTATATCATGAGACACAAGGACAATTCATAATCATTTTTAATCATATCTGATTGACCTATCAAACATTCATCATTATGACTTTTCTAATATCCTAAATACTACATGACATTCTAGATGAACATTTTCTAGCTTGGAATCTAATTGGGTCGTCTGGATGATCAATCGAACTGAGTTCATCTTTTTCCTATTTTCAATTTCCAATTTTATGGTAGGTGGCACATAACTTAGTGTACGCAGATTTTTAAGCCACGTGGCTTTTAAAACTTTAAAAGTGGCTCTTTACAAGTCAGAGGCGACGCTTAACCAATTAAGTGGCCTTTTACAGGCCTACCTGGCTTTTAAACTCTCATGCGCGACCTTTAAAACATAGGGTTTTTCAGGCGGCTGATTACATTTTTGGGTGACAAATTTTACCTAACTCCTACGTGGCTAAGGATTGCGCATATGTGGATTTTCACAGCGCAAACGCGGCTTTTCTCTACCCTACATGACATTTCATCTATCCTACGCGGCATTTTCCTAAACTTTTTCTAGAAAGCAATAAAAAGATGTATTAAATGCTATTTTAAGAGAAATAAATGCACTACAAAAGTTTGAACCACTCACCAGAGGCCCGTAGTCAAGAGGTCTCTGATATCTACACACTCACTCGAACCTGTGCTCTCGAATAGGGACCACCATCGCTGCCAATCTTCAATAACTCAGAGCAAATTCTCAATAGTAAAAAGTGAAAATGAATACTAAATTTGGGTTTTTCAACCTATTTAAGCTATTTTAACCTATTTTATGAGATTTTTGACCCAGTCAAACCTAATCTGCATATTCTACACACTAAGGCATTTGTCTGATAGCTTTCCACATCATTGTTTATCGAAAATGCAATCATCTTGGATCTATCCTATCAACATTGTTCATCAAAAACTTTCACCTTCGATCAATATGATTTCATTTCCGAGGGGGCATCATCATATCATCCAACTGGGATTCTACAGCATATCTTGTATCAAATTTGGGGCATTAAAATTTCAAACTTTATCAATCAGATTTTCATTTAATCAGGGTTTCATATCGGATTTTCATATCAAGGGTTTCATATCAAGGTTTCATATCGGATTTTTATCAGAGCATCATATCAGGGTTTCATATCAAAGTTTCATATAAGGATTTCATATCAGGCTTTCATATCAGCTCATCAGCATCGAATCAATGATCAGGACAATCAAGCTTTCTTTGAATCAATGCGCTTCACACATCAATTAAAAGAGGGGCATTTGTAGACACCTAAATTTGACCAGGTGTATCTCAAGCTTTCCAAACTATAAATCTCAGCCAAATGCCTTATAATGTCATCTCAATGCAAATCAAATGGATCAAATCAAATGGACAAAAACAAAATCAAATTAAAAGATCAAATAATCATGAAATCAAATAATTAAATACAAGCCTAAAGGGATTAATCAAATTATGCAATTGATTTTTCAATTGTATAAGTTCAAATCAAAAATATTAAATCCAACCCAATCACCCTTCCATGGCTAATTTAATTAAATGATGGAGTTATTTAATTCCTAATATCTTTGAGACAACCAACCAACTTTCCCTCCATTTGAAAACACCTCAAAGCTTTTGACTTAACCAAACTTTGATCATGACTAACTCACTCTACCCCCTACCCTTGGGAAAATGCTATAAATACAAGCCATTTCCTTTGTGTTTGGGATCCAATAATTTTAAGAGAAAAAGAATCCTTATTATAGGCACATTGAGAGCATATGAGGAGCATTTTGAGAGCTTTTGAGAGATTTCAACATTTGCATAGCATTTTAGCATATCTTGTTTAGGAGCATTTGTTGTTTTCTAACATAACCTTGGATTTGAGCATTTTGAGCATTCTAGATAGATTTGAGCATTCATTTTTCATTCATATCTCATTCTAGGATTGTCCTTGAGAGAGATTAAGTCTGAGAGCTCTCTTAACAAAGCTTGGATAGAGAACTATGAGATGATATAGATTGTTTAGCTTAAATTCTTAGATTAATGTGTTTTATCTTTCCATAGAATTATTTCTCTTAATCTTAATTTCATGAAGGTGTATTTTCTTACACACACTCATCATTCATAGCACTTATCCATTCTTCATTATCTAGTGCAGCATTGACAGATTTTGGGATTGTTGAGAGAAGAAATAGATCAATAGTTGATTGTGCAAGAACACTGATGATAGAGAAGGACATCACCCAAATATTCTGGAGGGAAGCTGTCAGCACTACTGTTTATACACTTAACAGAGTACAATTGAAGGACACAAAGAAGACTCCTTATGAGCTATGGTATGGTAAAACACCCAATGTAAGTTACTTCAAAATATTTGGTAGTCAATGTTATGTCATAAAGGATGATAGAAATGAAAATCTTGACGCCAAAAGTGATGAAGGTATTTTTCTAGGGTATTCTACCAAGAGCAAAGCTTTTAAATGTCTAATCAAGGCTTCTAAAAAAATAGTTGAAAGTGCAAATGTGAAGATTGATGAATTTGCAGAAAAGAATGAGCTGGAAAGCACAAAAGAACCAGAAGACTACAACAAGTTTGTATATTGTGAAGAACCCATAACTCTACCTGAGAAATAATGCTTAATTCCATAACAATAGAATGTTGCAACTGACGGTCAGAATGTTGTTACCGACGGTTAGGATAATGATCAAGACAATGTGCAAGGTCATGAAGACCAAGCTGATACACAAAGATTTGTACCGGTACTTGCAAGATATGTAAGAAGGAACTATCCAGAGGACTAGATCATAGGAGATAAGAAAGCTGGTACAAGAACAAGAATTAAGTCTTTAAACTCAAATTTCTTAATTTGTGAGTTTGCGCAAAAATCTGTCAATGTTGCACTAGATAATGAAGAATGGATAAGTGCTATAAATGATGAGATTGAATAGATTGAGAAGAACAAGACATGGTCACTTATGCCAAGACCAGATGACAAGAATGTCATCAGTACTAAATGGATATTCAGGAATAAGTTGAATGAGAATGAAGAAGTCACAAGGAACAAAGCAAGACTAGTATGCAAGGGGTATGCACAAGAGGAAGGTATAGACTATGGAGAAACTTTTGCACCCGTTGCTAGGCTAGAAGGAGTAAGAATACTACTTGCTTATGTTGTATATAAAGGATTCAAAGTATATCAAATGGATGTCAATTCAGCATTCCTAAATGGAATACTTGAAGATGAGGTATACATTGAACAACCAAAAGGGTCTGTAGATCCAGACAAGAGGAACATGGTATGTAGACTTCACAAAGCCTTGTATGGATTAAAACAAGCTCCCAGAGCTTGGTATGAACAAATTCATTCCTATCAAATAAGTATTGGACTCATAAGGACTAGCAAAAATAGTAATCTTTATTTGAAAGAAGATACTGATGCTAACACTTTGATTGCTAAAATATTTGTTGATGACATCATATTTGGAGGCAATGATATGCTATGCAAATCATTTGCTGATGAAATGAGCAAAGAGTTTGAGATGTCTATGTTTGGAGAGATCAAGTTCTTTCTTGGTCTAGAGATCATTCAACAAAGTAAAGGTATTTTCATTACACAATCCAAATACATCAAAGAGGTCCTAAAAATATTCAAGATGGAAGATTCCAAACCTGTTAGAACACTGATAGCTACTAGATGCAAATTGACAAGGGAAGACAAGACAACAAAGGTAAATCAGACTTTGTATAGATCAATGATAGGAAAATTCATGTATGTTGTACACACTAGACCAGATATTGCACATGCAATAGGAATTTTATCTAGATTTTCTGCTAACCCCAGAGAATCACATATGACTACTGTGAAAAGAATTCTAAGATATCTGAAGAATACTGAGGAATTTGGCTTATGGTATAGAAGAGAAGGAAAATTTGAACTAAAAGTGTTTACCGACGCTGATTAGGCTGGAAATCTTGATGACCGGAAGAGCACAACTGGAGGAGCATTCTTTATGGGTGACAGACTTGTCACATGGATTAGCAAAAAGTGAGGATGCATCTCTCAATCTACTACAGAAGAAGTTTATGTTGCTACTGCTGCAAACTACTCAAATATTGCATGGATCAAATAGTTGCTAGAAGGTATGCATATGAAGATCTCAGAACCAGTAATTATCTATTACGATAACACCAGTGCACAAAACATTTCCAAGAATCTAGTCATGCATGTAAAGCCTAAACACATTGCCATCAAGTATCATTATTTAAGAGAACAAGTTCAAGAAAAAGTGGTGATACTTGAACATGTGCAATGAAAAGAATAATTGACTGATATCTTCACCAAGCCACTACCCAAGGATACATTTAAGTACTTGAGAAAGAGACTAGGGGTCAAACCCATGTCTACCAGTCAGTAAGACTGAAGGCTACATCAGCCTATATATTATCATAATATCATTTATGTTGATGCAAGCAAAAGATGAACTTCAAAGCTACATCTATATACAGAAAGGTATATATATCAAAACCGAGCACCAGAGCATATTTTTATATTGCTGATGGATAAGGGAATTTCAAGGAATATATTGTGAATAGAATAAAATAGTTGTTTGACATAAATGTCAGATATTTGTGAGATATCTATTTGGCATTGTTGTCAAAGGGAGAGAATGTATCCATATTATCATCAGAAACTATTCATTATCAGATTACTCCAAAGAGGGAGAGATCATATCCATAGGGAGAGAATTTGTATGAAGAAATCATTTACAAAGGGAGAGTTTCTGAAAAAAGACAAAGACATCAAAGAAGAAGAACAGACAAAAGAGAGAAATTGACACAAAAAGAGAACTCAACACATCAAAAGAAAAAACATAGAAAGTTGCAACAATCAAATCTAAGCTAACACAGAGCTTACCAGTGGTCAAACATTTTTATCAGTTATCAAAACAAAGTGTTTGGTAATTTGATGAATCTCAACAATTTTATTTCATATTTTATTAGAAATAGTATAGTGTGATAATATAGTATGTTGCCATCAATGCCAAAGGGAGAGATTGATGACATGTAACTGATTGAATGTTTGATAATGTTAAGTTGAAGATGATGCAAGACATTAAAATAGTTAACGGTTTGTATTATCATTGATGTCAAACTTGATATCATCTATACGGTCATGTAAATAATGCCAAAGACTTTAGAGAATCAATGGAACAGATATTATGCTTTCAACAATGCATAAAAGTCAAGTATTCACTAAGTGATAGACAACACCGACGGAGTGCACACCATCGATAAAGCCAAAGTAAAAGTCACAGTGATGCCCGACGAGCAAAAGACAGTGTTTCCCGATGAAGAAAAATCCAATGATTCCCAACGGATGGAGATCCCGAAGATAACTAGAGTTGCACCAATGGAACTGGCAGTTGTCACCGACAACTAACTGCAGAGTTGACCGACAAAATAGAGAGTTAAGAAAATGACAAAATATCTAGCTGGCAGAGCTTAAGGATAGACTTAACTAGTTGTTTTATTTATTTTATTCGCCCAGAGTTAAGTAATTGATTTAAAGAAGATTTGTATAGTTTGCAAGAAGATAACTGCAAGATAAATTAGGAGTTAAAGCCATAAATCAGTTTGGCTGGATTGTTTTTCACACCAAGAATCAAGAATCAAGAATCAAGAATTAAGGAACATCATGTTTATATAAGAGACAAGCATAATTCATTTCTGTAATCACTACACATGAACAATCAAATACATGGAAGGGGGGTGAATAGAAAGAGGATGCTAAAAAGAAACTGGTGAAGGATAACTTCATACAGTCCTAATCAATCAAGCTGAAGGAGAGCTAAAGAATTCTGCAGACACCAACGAATAGTGAAGCACCACATCACAGAGAAAAAAGTGTGGAGCATAAATAATTGAATTGATACATTGATCAGAGAGGTACTGTACTTAAATAGATCTAAAAATCTGCAATTCAAGTTGCATTAGAAACAGGTAACATTGTTTCAGTTTAACCATTGAAGCATCAAGTCTCTTAATAGAGCAGGACTTAACCATCTTCTATAATTGAGGTATATCCTAACAGATTGCCAAAAAGGTTGATTCATGAAAGTAGCATTGAATTTGCA
>MU223433.1:68158-108183 GCA_018584345.1 Thuja plicata | reverse complement strand
CCTTTTTAGGGTTTCGTGATTCCTTTTATAAGGATTCACTTCTTTCATTTCATGAACAGAGATTGTATTTTGTAATTCATTATTGTTAATAGAAGCTTTTTTCTGTCACAATGGATTTCCAGTCTCTTCCTTTTTGGCCTCCATAGTTTCTGTCTTCTGTCTTCTTGCTTCAATCTTTGCAACAGGTATTTTGCATGCAGGTGTTCTTGGCATTCTGTGGATTTGCATGTTTCACAAATCCTACATGATATCAGAGCTCTCCTGCTGTTCGTCGTTCGAGTTTTGTTGAAGCATAGAGGGTTTCAGAGGTTTTGCAGAAGGTTTTGTGTGGATTTAGGGGGGACCTTTGTTTCTGGTCACTTTGGGCCCAAACGGACATTACCATTGCGTCTAGAAGGCCCAAAAACCTCAGAATCTATATAAAGTTTGTCCATTTTGGACACCGGGGCATCTAGAGAAAAAAATTTGGCCTCCTAGGGCCGTACGGGCATGATTTTCAAGAAAAAAAATTAAAAAAACACATTTTTTTTTGTGTTTTTTCACATTGGGAAAAACGTGTGTAGTATATTCAAAATGGCACCACTGATGGGCCACCACCGCCCCACCGGGGCTCGGCCACCGCCGGCAGCGCCCTGTTTTTCTCTGCGGCCCGCCGACTCCCCAGCTAGCCCCAACACCAGCCCCGCGCTGTACTGCCGCCTCCTGGCTCCACCACCTCAGCTCAGCTGGCCCCAACATCCCCCGCTCTATGCCCCCGCCACTCCGGCTCCACCGCCTCACTCAGCCCGCCACCCCTGCGGTCGCTCCGCCCGCCGCTCTATGCGCCGCTCCGGTGCTCTGCTCCGCCCGCCGCCCGGTGGGTCTTTTAAGCCCCCGCGGGCCCTTTAGCATGGCCGCCGGTCATATGGCCAACCAGGGGTTGCGGCCTAGCCCCCGGCGTGTGCCATGCGCCCGGGGGGCCAATTTATTTTAGCCCTTGGGGCTTATTTTGGCCCTTTTGGAGCAATTTTGAGGCCTTTTCACTATTTTCTCTCTACAAGGAGCATACGGAGGTATTTTTTGGACTTCTTTATATCGTCAAAAAGCTCTTTCTGAGATATTTTTGACTATAGTGATTTTGTTTTTTGGGTCTACTATTTTAATAGTGTTTTTTTCTGTTGATGTCCGATATTTTTTTTTTGCCTTCCGGGAGTCATATCTAGCTTATCCGGACTCTATTTTTGGCAAACAAGATATCATCGGAAATTTGGTTCTGTGTACTATTCAGTTGCAGGGTTCTTTTTTCCAGATTTTGATCTAGGTTTTCTCTCCTCTAAATTTGGCAGTTTATGCCCTCTGGTGGATTGCTTGGTTCTACAGGTCCTGGGATCTCTTCTTCTGATTTCATAGTTCACTCTTCTTTCTGACTTCTAAGCTTGTATGCTCCTTTTGATGCATCATTTTCTGTAAACACACTAAGATAAAGTGCCTTCTTCTACATTTCTAGGATTTCAAGCACCTTCTATGGTTGATGTACTCGCACTCTGTTATAAAGTGTCATGGGGGGTTATGATTCTTTTGCCACTTTAGGTGCATCCACCTTTGTCAAGTGAGCGTACCTTCCAAGACATTAGCCCATGTTGTGTGTTGATGACACCACCCTTTATCCTGTGTGTGTGCTTCTGTTGCACTGTTGGTGTTCGTGGTTCTTCTTTTGCAGTTGTTTCTGGCATTGCATTTCAGTGTTCCTGTCACCTCTCCCGGTTCAGAATTATGGGGGTTTTCACCTGTTGGTTCTATTGCTTTCTGGTTTGATTGATCAGCTCTTCAGACACTTTGTCTTCTCTACCTGGTCATGCACTTCAGTGGGGGTTCCAGCAGTCTCTTCTAACAGAGTTTTCAGCTTCATGCTTCGGAGATGCTTCCTGCTCTTTCTTGTTCCTCTCTCTGGGACATCTTTTCCCTTTCTTGTTTTGGGTACCTGATCAGGCCTAGTTGCCGAGACCCATCTTTCCTACTTTCTGCAGTAGTTTCCTAGGTATGGCTTCTCCCTAAGCTTATCTTAAGGGGGGGTGTTAGAGTAATAGTCTATCGGGTTATTAATTAAATCATTATGATCTAATTAGTAACTCACCTATTCACTCTAGTTTGCTTTAGCTAACCTTAGGTTTTCCCTTTTTAGGGTTTCGTGATTCCTTTTATAAGGATTCACTTCTTTCATTTCATGAACAGAGATTGTATTTTGTAATTCATTATTGTTAATAGAAGCTTTTTTCTGTCACAATGGATTTCCAGTCTCTGCCTTTTTGGCCTCCATAGTTTCTGTCTTCTGTCTTCTTGCTTCAATCTTTGCAACAGGTATTTTGCATGCAGGTGTTCTTGGCATTCTGTGGATTTGCATGTTTCACAAATCCTACAACTCCATCTCCTAATTCCATCTACTTTATGATATCCTTTCATCCAATTATCACATCATCCCTTCCACTCCACCACATAATCCTCCACAAAGTCAAGATCAAAGTCCCCTTTCACTTTCATGTCATCCCAATCTATCCCAATATCCTACTATCCCTTCCAATCCCCCTCAAGATCCTTATCCTCCACAAAATCCCATCACACCTATCCAATCCACCCATGAACCTCATAAATCTAAGCTCAGTTCATCCACGTCTATCCAACACGTCTTCCTTCAAGAACCTATCATTCCTTCCACCTCTTCACCCAATTCACATGGAATCGCATCTTGTATTCAAATTAATATGTATCCCACTAAAAAAATAATTTCTCAAGATGTTTGTGTGCCTTCCACCCCTTCTATATCCAAAATTCGTCCATCCACATTCAAATATCCCCATCACCCATCCTCCAAATCTATATTGGTCCCTTATGTTCCAAACATCATCCCTTCCCCCTCCAAATCCATTTTGATCCCTTATGTTCCAAACACCATCCCTTCCTCATCCACATCCATTTTGGGTCCTTATATCCCAAAATATAACCTTCCATCCCCTTCATCCATTTTGGGTCCCTACATACCTCCATCACCTCAAATCTGTAAGAAAGATTAACAAAGGCACACACCCTTTCATTCCTTCCAATATTCACCCTCCATTCTTCCATCCATAAACTCTCCAAACCATCTATCCTCGTACACCCTTACCATAGCTAATGGAAGCAAATTGGATGCCAAAGCTAAAATGCATGAATCCAAAAATCCACAAAAATAAAAGGATCAACATGTCCCATCTAAAATACATGATCAGGAAAAGAAACATGTGATCCAAAAGAAAGAAAAATTTGAAAGGCCACAAATGCCCAAAAATAATTCATGTGGATTCCAAAGCTACTCATTGAAGAAATGTCTATCAAAGAATTGTCCAATTTGGCATCCAAACTTGCTAATCCAAAAGCTTCATCCACTCATAAGTCCTCAAATCCTCCATTTTCCAAATCTATTTTGGGTCCTTACATCCCAAAATCTACCTTGTCTCCTCTATCTCCTTCACAATCTCCTCCTCCATTACTCCACCACCCTTCAAGGTGTGTGCCAATGATGATGTTTCCAACTCCTTCCTCCATTTATTCACCAGTCTGCCAACCTTCCATCCATTATCCACCAATCCTTCCCCTCCCATTAATCTAATCATATGCGTAAATCCTTATTCTACCCTTCATATCCCCCCATCCATTTCATCTCCCTTCCCCCCAATCCTATCGAAATCTATGAGCATAAAAAATCCTTCAAAAATATTTCTTTTAAAAAACATTATAAAATGTCCTTAAAAAATCATCATCTTGGTGAAAACCTAGAAAAAAGGAGCCTTGATGATATCAAAGAAAATAACATATCAAGGGATACCATCCATGGAACTAGATGCTTGAGCCCTTCCACCATATTCCTCATCATGTATCCATTATCTTCCAAATTCACTCATATATCCTTTCGCTTATCCCCATCTCCTTGCACTCTACACTTGGGGGAAAGCTGCATCCATACTACCTACCAAACATACCTTCCATATACCTTATCCCACATTCATCATCCTTTATATGTGCATCCTCATTTTCCCATATTTGATCTTGACTATCATATCAAATACCTCCATCGTCGATATCCTCCATATCCCATATGCATTATCCATACACTATCCATAATCCTAAATAAGTCCATCCACTTTATCCATATTTGATTTTGACATCCTATCCATATCCTCCATCTCATAGTCCTTATCCTATTTCTTTCCTTCATCCCCCATCCATAATCCTATATAAGTCAATCCTCTTTACCATGTCTTTCATCTTGATTATCCCATGCATTTCATCCATACATTATCCATTATCCTCCATTTCATTATCCTCTATCCTATTCATAGCCTCCATATCATATCCCTTTCCACCTCTCCTAGCTTTTCTCTTCATACAAACTAGAGGCACTAAAATATTCATGCATGCTTTGGACAACAAGCCTTTATCCCCTCAATGCACATCCATTATACACTATCCATCCATCTCATACAGAATTTATCCTCCATCTCTCCATCCTTCATCCTCCCACCTCTAGTATTGGGGGCATCCTTTGCAAAATTGTCCTTGGATCCTACTCCCCTTATTCCCCATCCTTTAGTCTTCCACTCACATCCCTTATGCACCATCCTTCCATCATTTATCCCCCACCTTCCCATCCTTCATTTTCCTACCTTTAGTGTGGGGAATTTCACTCATTTTCTATAGTTCTTGGATCTCCACCCTTTAATCCCATACTACATATTCATCCATCTCATATTACCTACTCATCCATTCCCTCCATCTATCTCCTATCCAAGCTACTTCTCCATCATTCCATACATTGTCATTCCTTGATTCTCCATTGTCATTGGTCCCAAGCCATTTTATCCCTTCCCCATTTTTCAATTCTTTCTATCTAATCCATTTATATTCTCCCCATCCTATCCAATTTAATTCATTTATCTTTCAATCCCCTTCTATCCAACCTGAAAAAATATTTAAAAAAAAAAACTAAAAATTAAAAAGTTAAAAAAACAAATAAAGTTAAAAAAAATGCAATAAAATCAAGTATGATCAATCCTAATCCATGCAATCCAATCTTTCAATATAGCACATCAATCTATATTCAAGTCATCATCTTGACCCAAATTAGTTGATAATCCATTAACCAAATTTTTAATCCAATCATCATCATCAGATGTATCTTTCCCAATCTCCTTGGATGTGCATTGTTCTTATCGTTAACTTTGTCATCCTCAATCAATAATCATCATTAATCAATCTATCAGTTTTAAGTTTGACTAGGGGAAAAATTTTGGGTTGTTGTGCATGCTCTCTTATTGCTTGTATGTGTTAGCATTTTTTGCATTTATCACTATCATTGCATCCTATTGTCACAAGGCATCATGGTCTTCCATATCATGGACATATAGTTGTATTTGACCTTTTTTATCATGTATTTGACACCTTGTCATCTTGGTTCCTCATAGCTTGATGCTTAACGTCAAGTACAATATCAAACCTAGGTTTCTCACACTATTGCAGCATGACTTTCTTCTATTCTTCCTTCATCATCCTTATCCCTTTCCCTCTCCTTCCATACTCCTATCCATTTCGAGAGCACACCTATGCTCTCTGAACCCGTATTTCCTCTTGAGGGGGCATACTACTCCCTCCTCGTCATTCTTCCTCATCCTTCCATGACTGGGGCATCATGCTTCTAGTCTTATCCTTTTATCCACTATGTTTTATTCTTCTTTGATATAACATCATTTCATGATTCTACATCAAAGAGGGATAAAATGTAGACACCTAAAATTGTCCATTCGCACTTTAATATTAATTCTTATTAATATTTTTTCTTAGCATTATAGTTGATTTTAATTAATTAACTATATTTTTTTATTCCTCTATTTATTTAATTAAATTTAATCTAAATAAATGAATTCATTTTTCCTTTGTATTTAAATTTTATTTAAATACTATAATATATTAAATTCAATTTAATATATTATCCCTCCATTTCTTAATATAAAATAAATTCTATTTATTTTATTCTTCCACTAGCCTAAAGTTATTCTAAACCTTGATTAAATTAAAATTATGCTAATTTAATCCTCTTTTCACTTTTTCCTAATCTTGTTTTTTGCTAAATATTCCTCTAATCTTGATTAAAGGTGGATTACCTCTAATCATTTGCACAATCACCTTTTCCAAGGTAGCCACCTCTCCATCTCTTTTCTCCTCCAATCATTTCAAATTTCCTCTTTCCCTCTAAAAGTGAAGTTTGACTTTTTCATCTTTTGCCTCTTAATCTTGGCCATCCATTATTTTGCCTCTTAATCTCCTTCATTCCCACAAAAACCCTACCTAACGTCTTAATCTTAGCCATTCATATTTTTTCCTCTTAATCTCCATCATCCAATCCTACCTAACTCTTTCATAAATCTATAAAATAGGATCCTTCTCCTCATATGAGAATAATAGATCATCTCTCATACATTGTTATAATGCTGGAATGTGAGCAACCACATACCTTCTACAACAAGATTATCAAACAATTTAACATTTTGGGAGGTTTGCATTGCATGTTTTATGTTGAAGTAGTTTAAGTTTATTTCTTATTTTATTTCATCATATTTGCATGTTTGTTTCTCCACAACATTTGAGTTGTATGTAATAATGTAGGAATTAGTATAGTTGCCTATGCTTATTTCTTTATTTTCATTTTTACATATTAAATTTTGGCACGCCTAGTGGGAACATAAATAAGACATCTTGCTTTTTATTTTTTAGGAGGCATGCTTGGGGATTTGATCACCTCAAGGGATGACCTCAACTCCTGTGTTCACGAAGAGGATAAATATTGGGACGTAAATCCAAAGACACCTCTCTTGGAAGTAGAATCTTGTTACTCTTATCTAAGCCCCAAATAACTTTATGCCTTTGGGAAGTGAAGATGGAGATTTGGGTACTGTCTCCTCCCGGCTGTGTAGCATTATTCTCTTTCATCTACGGATTTCAGCCTCATGTACCTTGTGTATATCAAGGACATTCCCTTAGTTGAGCTTGTAAAACTTACTTGAAGATTGAATAGGATTTTTGGTGTGTTTGATGTTATTGAGTGTTTAAAACCTTCCCCATTTGCAACTAAAAGGGGGCACACCATCCAAATTTAGCCTTGGGATTTTTGTCTTGTATATAATTTCATTGTTTGCTTACATTTTAAATTCAAAAATTCCAAAAACATCATAAAATTCAAAATCCAAAAAAATAAGCATAAAGTTTGAAAATACAAAAACATCATAAAACTCAAAAACTCAAAAAAAATAAAACATTGCAAAAACAAAAAAAAAAATCATCTTTTTTAAGTCTATTTTTCCCTCAAGTCAAGATTTCCACATCACCTCTTCCACAAATCAACTTCATCTTCATTTTCTTCATACTTATTATCCTAGTCACCCTCTTAATCATCCAAATCATTCCTCTACATCTTTAATCATTTAGTTGGTATTCTAATCTCATCATTAATCTTCCATTCAATCTAATCACATCATCATTCTTCTAATCCAATTCACTAGTCAACCTAATATCATTCTATCCAATCCTAATCTAATTCATCTTCCTCTTCATACAAAACCAATCCCCCTTTAGTTATTTACTTATCTCCAAACATCCAAGGTCTATCTTTCCAATTTCATCCATTCTTAATTCAAATCTTCATTTACATCATCTTCTCCATCTAAATTTTCATAAAACCTTCCACTTTTGGCTTAGGAGCACCATCTATTAGAAATAACTGAGAGGGGGGTGAATCAGTGGCCTCAAAAATTTCCAATAAATCGACCCAAAAACTTAGTACCACAATATTAAGCCTCTAGTTATCTTCATTCCTATAAGATGAATGCTTTCAAATATACTTATCAAATAACTACTACTCAGAGTGCTATGTTAAACCTTATTCTTTTAGTTTACCGAATAGCAGTCTTTCATTTACCAAAAAATAGTAAATTACTTAGAGTATACCAATCAATCCAATTTAGTTATGTGTAATAAAAAACACTAAAGTAATGACTCATGAACACATTGAAACATGGGTTTTTAACGTGGAAACTCTGTTAAGGGAAAAATGACTTGGGACCGGTAACCCAAAATTTTCACTATTCTGAAGGTGAGCTCGGTGAAGATCCAACCCCGATAAAGGTTACAAACACACTATTAGGTGTTACCTTGTTAGAGGATTTTATAGAATAGTTTGTCACTTGATATCGGGCATCTCTATACTACCTTCTATGACCAAACCCAATGTAGTTTTTCAAATGGTATCTGGCATCTCATTCTATCTTTATGATCAAACTTTTTGATACTCCTTGGGATGTATCTCAATATAGAAATAATATTTAAATCTTGCTCGGTTAAGAGACTTTCTGAATCAATGGTTAAACTGAAACAGTAGATGTTCTATTCATACATACAACTTATACTTGCTGATTTTCAGATCTATTGTAAGCTATTTCTCATTAATATATCTTTTCAATACCTTTACTCCACTTTCTACTTGGTGATGCTGTGATTCTTTATTGCTCAGTGTCCGCAGAAATCTCTAGCTCTTTCCTTAGCTTAATTGATCAAGACTGTATGAAGTTGTTCTTCATCAGTTTCTCTTTAGCATCATCTTTTCTATTCACTCCTCTTCCTTAATTTGTAATGAATTAAGTTGTCTCTTTATAGACATGATATCACCATCTCTAGGTTCTTGATTTTCTTGATCTTGGCGTGAACCACAATTCTCTCCAATCTTGAGTTAAAGCATAACTCATGTTTTATCTCAAAGAAATCTTCTTTCCAACTGGATAAAACATCTTTTCATCTTTTACTTATCTCTAGCTTTAACTTGTCAAATAAAACAATATCAACAACTATTTAAGTCTATCTTTAGCTCTGCCAGCTAGATATTTTTTTGTTTCTAAACTCCAACTAACTTCGGTGTTTTAACTCTTTGATAGCTTCGGTCAACACTTCACTTCTCCTTGGGCTTCTTCATTGGTGTTTTCTGTCCTTTGGGTTGTCTATCCTTCGGGGTTGTCTGTCGGGTAACATGGTAATTCTGGTTGTTGGTTATGCTTGTGATTCTACTCGTCGGTAATGCTCATCAGTTTTCTTGCTCAGGCATCACTGTGACTTTTCTATTGGGTAGCTCTTTCCATTGGGTTCCACTAACTCTCAGTGTTTGAAGTTACATTGTGAATACTAGTCTTTTTTGCATTACTAAAATCATAATCTTTATCTCTTTGATTCTCTGAAGTCTTTGACACTTTGAGTATAACCGATTAGATTATATCAAGTTGACATCAATGACAATACAATCCATTAACTGATTTAATGTCTTGCATTATCTTTCTGCATTTCAGTGATCAACTTATCATCTTAAAACACTCAATCAGTTACATGTCATCAATCTCTCCCTTTGGCATTGATGGAAACACACTACATTATCACACTATATTATTACTAATATAATATGAAATATAATAGTTCCATCAATCTTTCCTATTGTAACTATTAAAAATGTCTGGCTCTCGGTAAACTCAAATAGCTTAGATTTGTTTCTTGCAGAGTGAGTTCTTCAATCTTCAATCTCTTTACTGGATAGATGTATCTACTTCTAGTTTTGTTTTGTGTTGTCCCTTGATTGTTCCTCTTCTTGATAATCTCTTTTTCCTTTGACAGCAATGAGTCATCTCTCCCTTTGTGTGTATTCTCTTCCTTTTGTTACTACTCTCCCTTTGATGAATATTTCATATTCAATCAATCTCTCCCTCAAGATAATGATTAACTCTTCCTTTGAATTCTTAGGAACTTCTCTTCATGGATAATGATATAATCTTTTCTGCAATGAGATCATCTCTCCCTTATAAAAATGAGAATCTCCTTTATAATCCCTGATAATGAGATAATGTCTCCCTTTGACAACAATGCCAAACAATTTTCTTCTAAATCATCTTCCATCTCCTTTTATAATATACTCCTTGAATTTCCCTATCCATCAACTATACATTGACTCTGGTGTTTGGTGTAGATTTGTACCTTTCTATGTACAGATGTATTTGTTGTTGTCCATCCCTATTCTCTCATCAATATGTATGATCTTGTGGTTTGGTATAGGCTAATGCAACCTTTTAGTCAGCTTAACTAACCAATAGACAAGGGTTGGGCCCTAGTCTCTTTCTCAGGTACTCAAATTTATCTTTCGGTAATGGCTTTGTAAAGATATCAACTAATTGTTCCTTTGATTGAACATATTCTAGTATCACTTCTTTTTCTTTCACTTTTCTCTTAAATAGTGATACTTGATAGCTATATGCTTAGTCTTAGCATGCATGACTGGATTCTTTAATATGTTAATTGCACTGGTATTATCACAATAGATAATCACTGGTTCAAGAATCTTCGTATTCATACCTTCTAGCAACTGTTTGATCTAGGCAATGTTGGAGAAGTTTGCAGTAGCAGCCATATATTTTGTTTCTGCACTAGACTGAGAGATGCATCCTTGCTTCTTGCTGATCCATGTGACAAGTCTGTCACCCATGAAGAATTCTCCTCTAGTTGTGCTCTTTCGATCATCAATGTTTCCAAGCCAATCAGTATCTGTATAGACTTGTAGCTCAAATTTTCCTTCACTTTTATACCATAAGCCATAGTCCTCGGTGTTCTTCAGATATCTTATAATTCTCTTGACAGCAGTCATATGGGATTCTTTGGGATTAGCAGAGAATCTTACAACTATTTCAACTGCATGTGCTATATCTGGTCTGGTATGAATAACATACATTAGTTTTCCAATCATTGATCTATACAAGGTTTGATTTACCTCATTTTATTTGTCTTCTTTTGTCGTCTTACATCCAGTAGCCATAGGTGTTCCAACTGGTTTGGAATCTTCCATCTTGTAGCACTTCCTTGATGTATTTGGACTGAGTGATATATATGCCTACATCTTGTTGAAGAATCTATAGACCAAGAAATAATTTTATCTCCCCAAACATAGACATTTCAAACTCTTTGCTCATTTCATTAGAAAAGGATTTGCATAACATTTCATTTCCCCCAAAAATGATATCATCAACAAAAATTTCAGCAATCAGAATATTACCCTCGGTATCTTCTTTTAAGTACAAATTGATATTTTTGCTTGTTCTAACAAAGTCAATGCTAATAAGATAGGAGTGAAGTATTTCATACCAGGCTCTAGGTGCTTGTTTCAATCCATACAAGGCTTTATTTAGTCTACATAACATGTTTCTCTTGTCTGGATCAACAAACCCTTATGGTTGTTCAATGTATACCTCTTCTTCCAGTATTCCATTTAGGAATACAGATTTGACATCCATCCGGTATACCTTGAATCCTTTGAACGTAGCATAAGAAAGTAAGATTCTAACTCCTTCTAGTCTAGCAATAGGTGTAAAGCTTTCACCATAATCAATACCTTATTCTTGTGCATACCCCTTGCATACTAATCTTGTTTTATTTCTTGTGACTTCTTCATTCTCATTTAGCTTGTTTCTGAATATCCATTTGGTACCGATGACATTCTTGTCATTTGGTGTTAGCACTAGTGTCCATGTACTTTTCTTCTCAATCTGTTCTATTTCTTCATTTATAGCATTGACCCATTCCTCATTTTCAAGTGCAGTATTAATAGATTTAGGCTCAAAATTACAAAGCAAACATCTAGTGTTTAGTGACTTGCTTCTTGTTCTCATTCCAGCCTTCTTGTCTCCTATGATATAATTATGTGGATGATGTCTTCTGACATACTTGGCAAGTTTTGGTTCAGCTCTATGTTCATCATTATGATTTCCATCTTGACCTTCATTCTGATCTCCATCGCTCATTATATCATTTTGAGGATTTTCTTGATTTTTGGTAATTGTAGCCTGATGCTCAGGTACAATGTTCTCTTGCTTGAGAGAGATGCATTATTTCTCAATTAGAGTGTCAGGTTATTTAGTGTAAAGAAACCTGTCATATTCCTCTGTCTCTTTTCTACTTTCCTTATCATTCTTTTCTACAAATTCATCTATTTTCACATTTGCACTTTCAATGATCTTGTTAGATGAATGTTAAAAAACTTATAAGCCTTTCTTTTGGTTGAATACCCTAGAAAGATACCTTCTTCACTTTTGGAGTTAAGATCTCCATTTCTATCATCCTTCAAAATATAACATTGACTACCAAAGATTCTGAAGTAACTTACATTGGGTATGTGACCATACCATAGCTCATAGGGTGTCTTCTTTGTGTCCTTCTTGAATTGTACTATGTTTAATGTGTAGATAGTAGTACTGACAGCTTCCCTCCAAAAATTTTGAGTGACGCTTTTCTCTATCATCAATTTTCTTGCACAATCAACAATTGATCTATTTCTCCTCTCAGCAATTCCATTTTGCTATGGTGTTCTTGGTGCAGAAACCTGTCTTTTAATTCCATGCTCATTGAAATAGTTAGTGAACTCATCTAAAATCAATTCCCCTCCTCTATCTGACCTTAAGCATTTCAATTCCTTACCACTTTTATTTTCTACCATAGCCTTATACCATTTAAACATCTTGAATGATTATGATTTATCTTTTAAAAACATAACTGTCATCATTCTAGAATAGTCATCAACAAAGAGAATGAAATACCTATCTCCATAGTAGCTCTTTGTCCTCATGGGTCCACATAGATCAGTATGGAATAATTCTAGAATTGCATTAGATGTATGGGCTTACTCTTGAAACTAGGCTTTGTCATCTTACCTTTTTTACAGTTCTTGCAAATGATATGCTCAGCCTTAGTCATGCTCGGTAAGCCTCTGACTTTTCTTTTATTTCTTATTTTTATCATGTAGTCAAAATTCACATGACACAATATTTTCTGCCACAACCATATGTCTTCATTTCTAGCCATCAAACAAGTCGTGTTGATGTCATCAAGATAGAAAAGGCTTCCTTTTGTCTATTCGCTAGTTCCAATCAACCTTCCTGATTCATTAAAGATCTTTGCCTTCTTATTTTCAAATGCTACTCGGTGACCTGTATTGTTCAATTGTGACTTAACAGATTATAATTCGGTCATTTTACCCCGTAATCATTTTCACATTTGATTAGGTTATTTAACATTATAGTTCCTTTACCTTCAACTGGACAAGTTGTATCATTTCCCATTCTTACTGAACCACCATTATAGTACTCAAAAGTTTCAAACTTTTGCTTATCACCGGTCATGTGGTGAGTACAGCCACTAGCTATGATCTAGACATCATTCTTACTAACCTTAGATATGAGTGCAGTTTCATATGTTTCTTCTTCTTCATCTGAGTAATCTTTCATGGCTACAAATACTCTCAATGTCTTCTTCAGATTCGGTGTCAGTGTGATCAGCTTTGTTCTTAGCTAGGTAACAAGCTTTCTTTCCTTTGTCCTTGTATTCTTGGGTATCTCTTTTGTCAGATTGTCGGTTGCTTTGGTAATCTTTGTTATCGCCTTTATAAAACTTCTTCTGATATGATCTGTCATTACTTATGTCATCTTTTCTTCTGTTAGGACACTTTACAATTAAAACATACAAGTGGTAATTTACCTTTGTATCTACCTTTGCCTCTCTGCAATCTTCTTGCCATTAGTGCTTCAATCTCATCAAGATCTTGATCATCACCATCACTTTCACTATCATTTCTAATAGTGTGCCTATGACTTGATTTACTTATTTTCAAAGAATATTTAAATACTGACTCTATAGATGGTAAGACACTATTATCAAGGTTATTCATCTCAAATGAAATCAGTCTACCAATCAGACTATCTAGAGTAGCTGTATTGTTTGTAAAGAAGAAACTTTAATAGAATATACAGGCAGTAAGGTTCTTAAGATTTTTCTTACCACTATCTCATCTTCAAGTACCAACTCCTCCAACTCTTAAGGTTCTTAAGGTTCTTAATATTTTACTTACCTCCAACTCCTCAGATAGCATTGAATACCTCTTTGATTCTGTAGCTATACTGAGTGATATTTTCTCCTTCTTTCATCCTTAGGTCATCAAACCTCCCTCTTAGGATTTCTAACTTATCTCTTAGTACATTAGCATCTCCTCCATATACCAGCTTCAATTTATCTCACATTTTCTTTATAGAGGTGTAGGTGTTGACATCTTCAAAATCAGCATCAGAGAGTGAGGAAGCAAGCTCTATCATCATGCAATTATGCTCATGCTTTTCTCAATTTCTCAAGAGTGTGAGGTATTGTAGGCAACACATATTCAGTTTGAAGTTGTTGAGTAACATCATTACCAGTACCTGATAAGTGGAGTCTTAGTCCGCTTTTCCATGGTGCAAAGTTATCTTTATTCAACTTGCGCACATCTCGTTTGTTCATCTTGTGATCTTTTGCTTGAGTTGTTAAACTCCCCTTCTAAGAATACAAGCTCTAATACCAATTGTTATAAATAACTGAGAGAGGGGGCAGGTGAATTAGTGGCCTCAAAAATTTCCAATAAATCAACCCAAAAACTTAGTACCACAATATTAGTCCTCTAGTTATCTTCAGTCATATAAGATGAATGCCTTCAAATATACTTATCAAATAACTACTACTCAGAGTGCTTTGTTAAACCTTATTATTTTAGTTTACCAAATAGCAGTCTTTCATTTACCAAAAAATAGTAAATTAATAAGAGTATACCAAACAATCTAGTTTAATTATGTTTAATACAAAACACTAAAGTAATGACTCATAAACATATTGACACATGGATTTTTAACGTGGAAATCCTGTTAAGGGAAAAACCACTTGGGACCGTTAACCCAAAATTTTCACTCTTCTGAAGTGAGCTTGGTGAAGAGCCAACCCTGTTAAAGGTTACAAACACACTATTAGGTGTGACCTTGTTAGAGGATTTAATAGAATAGTTTGTCACTTGATATCGGGCATCTCTATGCTACCTTCTATGACCAAACACAATGTAGTTTTTTAAATGGTATCTGGCATCTCATGCTATCTTCATGATCAAATTTTTTGATACTCTTTGGGATGTATCTCAATATAGAAAGGTTCTTTAAATCTTGCTCGATTAAGAGACTTTCTAAATCAATGGTTAAACTAAAAATGTAGATGATATTTTCATACATACAACTTATACTTTCTGATTTTTAGATCTATTGTAATCTCTTTCTAGTCAATATATCTTTTCAATACCTTTCCTCCAATTTTTGCTCGATGATGTTGTGATTCTCTATTGCTCAATGTCCGCAGAAATCTCTAGCTCTATCCTTAACTTGATTGATCAGGACTGTATGAAGTTTTTCTTCATCAATTTCTCTTTAGCATCCTCTTTTCTATTCACTCCCCTACCTTAATTCATAATGAATTAAGTTTTCTCTTTATAGACATGATATCCCCGTTTCTAGGTTCTTGATTTTCTTGATCTTGGCGTGAACCAAAATTCTCAACAATCTTGAGTTAAAGCATAACTCATGTTTTATCTCAAAGAAATCTTCTTTCCAAATGGATAAAACTACTTTTCATCTTTTACTTATCTTTGACTTTAACTTGTTGAATAAAACAATATCAAAAACTAGTTAAGTCTATCTTTAGCTCTGCCAACTAGATATTTTGTCATTTCTGAACTCAAGTTAACTTCGGTGTTTTAACTCTTTGATAGCTTTGGTCAACACTTCCATTCTCCTTGGGCTTCTCCATCAGTGTTGTCTATCCTTCAGTTTGTTTGTCCTTCGGGGTTGTCTGTCGGGTAACACTATAATTCTGGTCATCGGTTATGCTTTTGATTCTACTCATCAGTAATTCTCGTCAGTTTTCTTGCTCGGGCATCACTGTGACTTTTCTCTCAAGTATCTATGTCTGTCGGGTTCCACTAACCTTTGGTGTTTGAAGTTACATAGTGAATGTTGGTCTTTTAAGCATTATTAAAAGCATAATCTTTATTTCTCTGATTCTCTAAAGTTTTTGACACTTCAAATATAACCGATTAGATTATATCAAGTTGACATACTTGACAATACAATCCATTAACTGATTTAATGTCTTGCATTATCTTTATGCATTTTGGTGATCAACTTATCATCTTCAAACATTCAATCAGTTACATGTCATCACCATCATCTACATTGGACTTCATCAATCAATATCAATCCTTATCTTTCATACCTTCATTATATTTCCATCTCAAATCTAAGGTAGAAATATTTATCAAAGTGTTAGAAGGATCCTTATCATTAGCAAACAAATTAATCTTTCCACTTGATAACATCAGTCTATCTTGAGTGGTCAATCCAATCCTATCTTTTTGAAGATCGTAAGTCTATATATCTTTGAGTAGGAAAAATTATCTTCATTAATCCTTATTTTTTTCACCTTATTGGATCCTATTTCACTAAGGTTTGTCATAAACCTTCATCAGAAATCTTTATCAATCAATCTTGAGACTTTGTTTGTTAATCCAATCAATCAATTTCATATCCAATCAATCAATCAATCCTTTTACCAATCAATCAAATCATCCAAATAAAATTAATCAAATCTTGAGGCCTTTCACTCACAATCATCATCAAATAAAAACATCCTTTGAAGCCCTATCCTCATATCAAAAAATCCAAAAATATTGCTCATAGTCCAAGATTACCCCTTCTTTCCAAACATCCCTCATTTGTCTTCCAAGCTCATACATTTTCAATCCTAATCTTCACCTAATCTTCTTATAATCCAATAAAAATTCCCTTTCAAATATCATGAATCTAGATTGGATTCACAAAGTGGTCAATGACCTTCAAATGCAATATTCCAATCCTCCCCCTTCAATCCAACCAACCTATCACACACCCCCTAATCATCAATCCAATCCTACTTTATATATTATCTCTTATCCTTCTTCCACCTTTGACAAGGGAAATACATCTCACTATTCTCCTTCTACATATGTGTTATAATAATTGAGAGGGAGGGTGAATCAGTGGCCTCAAAAACATTCAAATAACTTAACCACAAAAACTTTATATCTTAAATATAAACCTCAAGTTATCTTCAGTACTACAAGATGAATGCCTTGAAATAATCTTAACAAATAACTACTGCTCAGAGTTCACTGTTAAACCTTATTCTTACTGTTTACCAATTAGTAGTCTTTCATTTACCGAAATACAATAAATTACTTAGTGTATACCGATCAATCCAGATTTAGTTATGTGTAATGCAAAACACTAAAGTAATGACTCATAAATAGATTGACACATGGATTTTTAATGTGGAAACCCTGTTAAGGGAAAAACCACTTGGGAATGGTAACCCAAAATTTTCACTCTTCTAAAGTGAGCTTGGTGAAGAGCCAACCCTGTTAAAGGTTACAAACACACTGTTAGGTGTGACCTTGTTAGAGGATTTAAATAGAATATTTTGTCACTTGATATTTGGCATCTCTATGCTACCTTTTATGACCAAACCCAGTGTATTTTGTCAATTGGTATCTGGCATCTCTATGCTATCTTCATGACCAAAATTTTTGATACTCCTTGGGATGTATCTCAATTTGTAAAGGATTGTTAAGCCCTACTCAGTTAAGAGACTTTCTGATCCAATGGTTAAATTGAAATAGTAAATGATTTGTTCACATATACAACTATAAACTTGCAGATTTTCAAATCTATTGTAAGCTCATACTACCTTTCTGATCAATGTATATTTTTAGTACCTTTGCTCCACTTCTTTCTGCTTGGTGATTTTGATCTCTATTGCTCGGTGTACACTAAATTATATATCTTTTCTTCAGCTTGATTGATCAGGTCTGATTGAAGTCTTTCTTCATCAGTTTCTCTTTAGCATCATCTTCTCTATTCACTCCCCTTATTCATAATGAATTATATTTTCTCTTTATAGACATGATTCAAACATTTCTAAGTTCTTTAATTTCTTATTCTTGGCGTGATCTACAATTCTAGCCAATCTTGCTTTAAAACTTTACTTCAATTTTATCTCATATATTTCTCTTTGACAACTGGAATAAAACTACTTTAAAAATCTCTCTTATTTATGGCTTCTAACTTGTTGATGAAAAAAATGTTAACAGCCAGTTAACTCCTTTTTCTCTTTCCAGCTAAGTCTTTTATCATTTCTAAACTTTTTTTTTTTTCTGGTGTTTAACTCTTTGTTAGCTTTGGTCAACACTTCGGTTCTCCTCGGGTATCTCTGTCAGGGTTGTATGTCCATTGGGTAACACTGTGAAATTTTTTCCATTGGTAATGCTTGTGATTCTTCTCATCGGTAATGCTTGTCAATTTTCTTGCTCAGGCATCACTGTAACTTTCTTCTCGGGGTTCTCTATCTGTCGGTATGCATTGTATGTTAGTGTCTGTTGTCACTTTGTGAATACTAGAATTTTATGCATTACTGATAGCATAACATTTATCTCTCTGGTTCTTTGAATTCTTTGATACTTTTTATATAACCAATCAGATTATATCAAGTTGACATCAATGACAATACAATCCATTAACTAATTTAATGTCTTGTATTATCTTTCTGCATTTCGATGATCATCAACTTAACATCTTCAAACAGTCAATTAGTTATGGTTCATCAATATCTCCCTTTGGCATTGATGGAAACACACTACATTATCACACTATATTATTACAAATACAATATGAAATATATCAGTTGAATTTCATCAAACTATCAAACTTATTGCTCAATAACCAATACAAATGGATGGCTCTAAGTAATCTCATATAGCCTAGATTTGTTTCTTTCAGAGTGCCTTCTTCAATCTTCAATCCCTTCACTAGATAGATGTATCAGCTTCTATCTCTCCCTTTGTTGTAGCTTTTGTTTCTGATCTGTGTTGTCCCTTGACTATTCCTTTGACAGCAATAAGTTATCTCTCCCTCATAATATTCTCCTCATGATACTTCTCTCCCTTTTGATATTCTCTCCTTTACAGGTTACATCTCTCCCTTTGATGGATATTTCATATGTATATATATAATCTCTCTCCTTTTGGATCTTCTCAGGATAATCTCTCCCTTTGACAACAATGCCAAAGTAAAGATTGAGCATACCAAAGTTATATCCTTTCTCCTTTTTATAATATACTTCTTGAATTCCCCTTCCATCAGCAACATAGCTCTATATTAGTCAAAATTATCTCTGGTGCTTGGTGCAAATTTGTACCTTGTTGTGTACAGATGTATCTTTGTAGTCCATTTCTTTTCTTGCATCAACATGAATGATCTTCTGATTTGTGTATGGGCTGATGCAATCTTCTAGTCAGCTTACTAACTGATAGATAAGGGTTGGACCCCTAGTCTCTTTCTTAAGTACTCAAATGTATCTTTCGGCAATGGATTTTTGAATATGTCAGCTAATTGTTCTTTTGATTGAACATATTCTAGTATCACTTATTTTGCTTGCACTTCTTCTCTTAAGTAATGATACTTGATAGAAATATGCTTAGTCTTAGCATGCATGACTAGATTCTTTGATATGTTAATTGCACTGGTATTATCACAATAGATAATCACTAGTTCAAGAATCTTCATATTCATACCTTCCAGTAATTGTTTGATCCATGCAATATTTGAGCAGTTTTCAGCAGCAGCCACATATTCTTCTTCTGTGGTAGATTGTAAGATGCATCCTTGCTTCTTATTGATCCATGTGACAATTATGTCACCAATGAAGAATGCTCCTCCAATTGTACTCTTCCTGTCATCTAAGTTTCCAGCCCAATCAGCATCTGTATAGACTTGAAGCTCAAATTTTCCCTTTTTGTTATACCATAAGCCATAGTCCTCGGTGTTCTTTAGATATCTCATAATTCTCTTGACAACAGACATATGTGATTCTTTGGGGTTAGCAAAGAATCTTTCAACTATTCCAACTGCATGTGTTATATCTGGTCTCGTATGAACAACATACATTAGTTTTCCTATCATTGATCTATACAAGGTTTGATTTACCTCATTTGATTTGTCTTCCTTTGTCAACTTACATCCAGTTTCCATAGGTGTTCCAACTGGCTTAGAATCTTCCATCTTGAATATCTTCAACACTTCCTTGATGTATTTGGATTGAGTGATATATATACCTGCATCTTGTTGAAGAATCTGTAGACTAAGAAATAATTTTATCTCCCCAAACATAGACATTTCAAACTCTTTGCTCATTTCATTAGCAAAGGATTTACATAACACATCATTACCCCCAAATATGATATCATCAACAAATATTTCAGCAATCAGAATTTTATCATCAGTATCTTCTTTTAAATATAGATTGTTATTTTCACTTGTTTTTACAAATCCAATGCTTATGAGATAGGAGTGAAGTCTTTCATACCAGGATCTATGTGCTTGTTTCAATCCATACAAGGCTTTATGTAGTCTACATACTATGTTTCTCTTGTTTGGATCAACAAACCCTTTTGGTTGTTCAATTTATACCTCTTCTTCCAGTATTCCATTTAGGAATGCATATTTGACATCCATATGGTCTACCTTGAATCCCTTGAATGCAGCATAACCAAGTAGTATTCTAACTCCTTCTAGTCTAGCAACGGGTGCAAATTTTTCTCCATAATCAATACCTTATTGTGCATACCCCTTCCATACTAACCTTGCTTTGTTTCTTGTGACTTCTCCACTCTCATTCAGCTTGTTTCTAAATATCCATTTGGTACTGATGAAATTCATGTCATCTGGTCTTAGTACTAGTGTCTATGTCTTTTTCTTCTCAATTTTTTCTATTTCCTCATTCATAGCACTGACTCATTCTTCATTTTCAAGTGTAGTATTAACAGATTTAGGCTCAAAATCACAAATTAAACATCTAGTGTTCAGTGACTTACTTCTTCTCATTCTAGCCTTCTTGTCTCCTATGATCTTATTTTGTGGATGATGTATTCTGACATACTTGGAAAGGTTTGGTTTAGCTCTTTGTTCATCATTTTGATCATCATCTTGACCTTCATTCTAATCTTAATTGCTTGGAACATCGTCTTGATTATTTTCCTGATGCTCGGGTACAATGTTATGTTGCTCGGGAGTGATACACTGTTGCTTGGGAAGATTGTCATGTTTTTCATTGTAAACAAACCTTTTGTAGTCTTTTGGTTCTTTTCTACTTTCCTCATCATTTTTCTCTACATATTCATCTATTCTGACATTTGCACTTTCAATGATCTTGTTAGAGGACTTGTTAAGAAATTTATAAGCCTTGCTTTTGGTGGAATACCCTAGAAAGATACCTTCTTCACTTTTTTATTCAAGTTTTCCCTTTCTATCATCTTTCAAAATATAACATTCACTACCAAAAATTTTGAAGTAACTTACATTGTGTGTGTAATCATACCATAGCTCATAGGGTGTCTTTTTAGTGTCTTTCTTAAATTGTACTTTTTTCAATGTGTAGACAGCAGTACTGACAGATTCCCTCCAGAATGTTTGATTCATGCTTTTCTCAATCATCAGTGTTCTTGCACAATCAATAATGGATCTGTTTCTCCTTTCAGCAATCCCATTTTTTTGTGGTGTTCTTGGTGCAAAAACATGTCTTTTAATTCCATTCTCATTGCAAACATTAGTGAATTCATCTAAAATAAATTCCCCTCCTCTATCTTATCTTAAGCATTTCAATTCCTTTCCACTTTGTTTTTCTACCATAGCTTTATATCATTTAAACATCTTGAATGATTCTGATTTTTCTTTTAAGAACATGACTGTCATCATTCTAGAATAATCATCTACAAAGAGAATGAAATACCTATCACCATAGTAACTCTTTGTCCTCATGGGTCCACATAGATCAGTATGGACTAATTCTAGAATTGTATTAGATGTATGGGTTTTTCTCTTGAAACTAGACTTTATCATCTTACCTTTTTGAGAATTCTTACACATGATATGCTCAGGCTTTGACATGTTTGGTAAGCCTCTTACTTTCCTTTTATTTCTTATCTTTACCATCTTGTCAAAATTCACATGAAATAATCTTGTATGCTACAACCATATGTCTTTGTTTCTAGCCATTAAACTAGTGGTGTTTATATCATCAAGATAGAAAAGGTTACCTTTTTTGTTCTCTAGTTCTAATCAACCTTCCTGATTCATTGAAGATCTTTGCCTTCTTATTCTCAAATTCTACCTAGTGACTTGTGTTATTCAGTTGTGAAACACTTAGTAGATTGTACTTAAGTCCTTTTACCCAATAAGAATTTTCACGTTTGATCATGTTATTTAGCATTATGGTTCCTTTACCTTCAAATGGACAAGGTGTGTCACTACCCATTCTTATTGATCCACCATTATAGTATTCAAAATTTTCAAACTTTTTCTTATCACTGGTCATGTGGTGAGTGCATCCACAATCTATGATCCAGACATCATTCTTACTAACCTTAGATATGAGTGCAATTTCTACATACCTTTCTTCTTTTTTTGAATCATCCTTCATGGCTACAAATAACATCTCAATGTCCTCATTAGATTCAGTGTCAGTGTCTCTAGCTCTGTTCTCGGCTAGTTAACAAGCTTTCTTCCCTTTTTCCTTGTAGTCTTGGGTATCTCTTTGGTCAGATTATTGGTTGCTTAGGTAATCTCTATCATCACCTCTATCAAAATTCTTTTCATATGTTCTACCTGTTAGGATTGGATTATGCTGAGAGGGGGGTGAAATAGTATAATAGTACTTTATTTAATTCTTCAACCACTTAAACATTAATCATAAATTTGTAGTAAAGAAATGAACATAAGCAAATGACATAGTACTCATAACACCATGTTTTGTTTATGAGGAAACCCTGGCCAAGGGAAAACCCTGGTGGGGATGATACCCACAAGCATGCACTAAAGTATAATGTCCCTATAAGGAGACCTAGCCATGTTAGGAGCTGAATATTACATAGTACATTTCCTTGTTAGAGGAATAAAAACCCTATTAAAGGTTCACAACACCCTTTTAGGGGCCTCTAAGCTTACAGCTCTTACAATATAATTCAGTTACAAAAAGTTCTCAGTCATGAACAAAAACAAGCATCGCTAATGCTTTGATAGTCCCTTTATAGTTCTCCAATGATCTCTTTCATTCTCTACTCTGCCATTCGCATATCTGCTCTTCCAGATAACTATTACCCACTTCATATAATCTTTACCAAAAATATCTTACATATATATCTCACAACTTTACAAAGTCGGCTCTCAAAATGAATATTACAAATATTACAAAGTCAGCCTTCAATACACAATACATTTAATATAGTAAATATCAAATGAATATTCAGTGCTCTTGAATAGTCAATGTGTAGGCTACCAACAACCAAAATACAACTTCGATTTCTCAGAGTCCAAGTCATACTCCCTCAATCTATGTTTATGTCCAACTGCTATGTATCGTTGTTCTTCTGTAGTCTGTTTGTCTTCAAATCCTTCTAACTCATCGTAGACTTAACCAAATCCAAATCGATCTTAGGTGGAGGTCATACATACTCCATACTATCTTCATCTAACCTTGCTTTCCCTAATTCATCGATCTTTGTCTTTGACATCCAAAATACTTTTGTATCTCTGCTACTATACTTAGTCAATTCCTCAGTCATCAAAACTTATATTAAAAGTAATCAAACTTAAACCCAAATGTGTTTCCATAAATTAAAACCAAAAAGTGAATCATATTTACCAAAATTGATCACCTTCCAACAATCTCTCCCTTTGGCATTGATGGCAACACTTTAAAAAAATGACTAAGTGTTCCAAACAGACAAAACTGTCTCTTCTTCTCCTTATCTCTTCTCCATATTTGTCTCTCTTTCTTTTATTATATTATTTTTTTAGTAATTTTTTCTTCTCTTCTCCCCATTTGACAAAAATGACAAAGGTGCATATAAAGCAATAATTTTTAGTTCTTGCTTACCAGTTTCAGAATATCCTGAAAAGAATCTTCCAAAATCTTCACTTATGTTCTCCATGTCTTGAACAATATCTAACTGATGTGAATCAAACCATTCATTTCAAATGATGTAGTTTTATCTTCTTTCAATTCTGTGGGAAAACCTTTAGTCAATGAATCTGCAACTTTTTCCAAATCTGAGAGATGAGCTTCAAGTATGGATAGCTTCAGAGTGATAAAGATCCTTAGCAAATTAAATCTATTCAATACTCTCCCTTTCTCATTATCCAATACACTGAACTTGGAAAATATCCTTGTAACTTCTGTGTCTAGTTCTTTTGTGGATTGTAAAGATGTTTCACAACCGTCCATCAAACTATTCAGAGTTTCCCTCTCCTTGGCAATAATGTCCTTAACATTCTGAACATGCCTAATCGGATTCATGCAATAGATAAAAAAATTTCTCACATGTCCAATGTAGCTCTTTGCATTTGTCAAACAAGTTTTTACAATGCCTAAGTCCCATGTGATGGACTTGCAAACTTCTGTCAGCTTCTCTGAATATGTCTTCTCTACCTTCTCCTTTGCAATCTTCAACAAATTTTCATAGTGCCCATCAAATTCATCAAGTGTAATTTTCAAGTTTTCAATGTCATCTTTGTGTTGGAAAACTATAGGTACTGGAAGCAATTTATTCACAGTATCAATAGCTCTTGTAATTACTTTTACCTTCTTGTCTCCTTTCTATTCAGATCTTTCCTTTGCTTTTTTTAATGCAGTAAATGCCATTTTTACCAATTCAACTTCATCCATGCTATCCACATTTACATCACTGCTTGCCAACAATGAAATAGATGGTGAGTTTACCTCTTTATTTTCAACTCCTTGTTGTTCTATCTTCTATTCATCATCCTTTTTCTTCTCAACTTCCTCTTTCTATTTTGCTTCATCTACAATAGAGGTGTTTGAATTTCCTTCAAAAGGGACCTTCTCATGTTGTGAGGGGTCAAGGGTCACTACCACACCAGAGACATAGAAATTTGTTGATGGATCTACTTTGGTCTTCTCAGTTTCCTTATATCTCTCGCCCATTCTCAATTGTGTGGGTGATATTGTTTTAGAAGGTGGGGCCTTATCAAAATTAGTATTCAACAAAATCTTCTCTAGTGCCTTCTGAGTTTCCTCAGTCACTTCATCATACTTACTTGACATTATTTTCAATATTCTAATCTTGGTTCTTAATAAAGATTTCAATTATTTGAATATCCTATCCCTCTCTTGTACTAATAACACAGGCAGCATGTTATCAATTTCCTTATTTCTGATCTGATCATCCTCAATCTATGCCAAGTGTTTTCTATTCTCCAATTTTGCATATAGGTCTGTAGGTATACTTCCTTCAATTTCTAGAAGAGTCTTCTTGAAAGTAAGAAAATGCTCTATCATAATGTCTTCAATCTTCATCTTATCTGATTCCTCATACCTATCATAGTATTTATCAATTGAGACCAATTTACCTTATTATATTGCTCTCTTTTCCATCATCTTCATGTCAAGCTTCCACAATTTTACTATTTTCTTCTCTTCTCCTATTGTGCTTTTCTCTTTAGGTGATTTAATCTTACTTGATCTTGTAACTCTAGGAGTGACATCCTTTGCTTTCTTTGTTTGTTTTTGTGGAGGAGGTGGACTATCTACCATAACTACCTCAGGAGTGAAAGGGGCATCAGTACTTCCACTTGCTACTCCAAGAGATCTCTTTTCCATCTTTCTTTTGACTTCTTTCAATTCCTCTTCTGTCAATCCAGATTTTATACCGCAATCATGAATAAGATTAGCAATTTTCCTTTTCCTTGGTCCTCTAGACTATTCCTCTTTCACCTTTTCTGAATTTTCTTCATAAGTTCCCCATCTTTCTTCTGTTGTATCAACTTTTGATGCAAGAACATGTTCTACTTGCATGGTGAGTACTTCAAAACTCACTTCATAGCTCATTGGGTAACACCACTTCTTTCTAAGTGTAACTACTTCAAAACATACACAATCAGTTTCAACCATGAAATAGATTTCATCCTTGTACTTTTCCACAATGTCCTCATGTAACATGTATCTTGTCTTCATTTGTTTATGTAGAATTTTGATCATAGCAAATAGTTCTCCATCTACCCAAGTAGTATTCTATCTTTTGTAACTCTATGAAATCAGTATGCCAGTAGGTACTCCAGATTTCCAACCACTAGGATGTAAATCAGGAAATTTGTGCTCAATATGAATGAACATATGCATCAACAACGAAGCAAATCTGAAAGTTTTAGTTCTATCCTTCTTCACTAGATTCACATTCTCAATAAATTTCTGAGCCAAAACTTTACATAGGTTATATTTTATGTTTTATTTCTCCATTATCCATACCATCAAGATTACTCCAGTAGATACAGAGTTAGGTCTGCTACTGTAGTAGAATTTATATCCAAGTATCATGGCAATCAACCTCACATATTGCTGAAAGATATCATTTACTGTCATTACCCTTTTGTCCCATTTAGAATGTGTTAGGGTTTCAACTTCTTTCTTCACATGCTTCTCTACAATAGGTATAACTCTAGTGTTGTCTAATCCAATCATCTCATGAATTAGGTCACTACAAATCTTCACATGTTGGTCACCAATCCATATGAATTGATCATGAACCCTTCTCTTCAATATCTTAAACAATTCATCTTCATCAAATTTTCATAAATCCATAATATTCATTATGCTCAACTGACTAATGTGTTTGAATTCTTCTTTCATGATTCCTTTTTTAGTCATATTTTCTATTTCAATTAATATTTCATTGTCTCCCAATGTATCATACTTAAAATGTATGTAAGCCCTAATGTCTTCTACGTGTAATACGACATGTGGGGTTTGTGAAAATGCTCCTTTCGGATCCTCTTCCCAATAATTATATGGATGTTTCTTTAATTTTTATCTAGGATGATCAACAACATTGAAAATGACAGGTGCATCCATAGCTAGATGATGTAAAATACCTTTCTTTCACTGAAATCTGAGTGTTATACTCCAATCAATCACGCACAAAAAATGTAGAATAGTCTGAATGCTTATGCTCTCTGATCTCCTTAGCTTTCTCTTTTTCAAATGGTGAACAAATAGTTCATCAAATGGTGCTTTATACAAGTTAGGTTATAACTTTCATTTTCACTTTAAACTGTCTAGTCGGCTGCTAGATCTCATGAACAAGATATATGAGTCGGCTGATGGTGTGCTCTTAGGTATGTAATCCATGATTTTGGCTTAGTTCACACACAAGATTGCATGATCTCAATGTACAAATTTTGAGGCAGGATAAATTTTGATGTTTGTATCCAATGCTCCCCTAAGGCCGTGATCGGCCAATTACATTGATTATGTCTTGCTACCTTTAGGTGAAGATCTAGTAGCATCTACTGACTCTCCCTAAACTGATGTCTCACTTGTTCCTTTGATCTTCCAAATCTTGCCACTGTTTTTGTCTTCTGCTTCCTTAAAACAATTTTCAAAATCATTCTTCACATCTACAACACTCTTGCTAGTATCATTTCCATTCTTCTATGAATTAATAGGAGGTGGTGTTCTTTTGTTATCTACTCCATTATACCTGTAAAAATTGTCTATATGTCATGGATTATTGCATTTGTAACATATAGGAGGTCTTCTTTCTTGGTTAACTTGTAACTTACAGTACTTCACAATGTGTCCAATGTTATTACATTTGTAGCATGTAGGTTTCACTGTAGGTTCTCTTCCATTGTCTTTTCTATATCCAGATTGATTAGGTTTTATGCATTCTGTCTTTTTGTGCCCATATCCATTACAGTTAAAACAATAACCAAAAAAATTTCTAAAAGGGGCATTACCTCTGTAGTCTCTCTTCATGTGTCCAAATCTATTGCAACCAAAGCATCTACCTCTGAAAGGTCTAATATGTTCTTTAGGTTCTTCAATAGATGGTTTCTTAGCATCTAATTTCTCTTCCTGATTCTTTGAACATTTTGCTTCATTGAAGCCAATACCAATCATATCACCTTTAGGTTTCTATTTGTCTAGTTGTTCATCAATCAAATCACTGCTGGTGTGAAGTTTCTCAATGTGTTTCTTTGCTTCAACAAGTTCACCTTTAACAATCTGATTGTATTTCTCTAATTCCAGGTATTTATTCTTGTAGTTGTCGGCATCATCCTTCATTTGATTCAATGCACCATTTAAGGTTTCTTCAACTTTCTTCTTAGCATCCTTCTGCATGTGTACTTCTTTAGCCATAGACTTATTTTCAAGTTTCAGAGTCTCAATCTCTTCTTTTAGTTGCTTCACCTGATCTAAATTTTCCCCATCTGAATCTTCTTTTATCTGGACCATAAGATATTCTCTTTGACTTCTGGAAAGCTCAAGATGTTCTTTGAGTTTCTTTATAAATTTCTTAGCTCTTTGCATGTTGAATATCAATTCTCAATTCTCTTCTTTTGCTTTATCAAGGTCTTCAAGTGCAGCATCAAATCTCTCTTGCCAACTGTCCAAATCCATTCTGATTTCCCTCAAGCTGTTAGGATTTCTCTCCAAGGGAAAAAAGCTCTGATACCAATTGTTAGGTTTGGATTATACTGAGAGGGGGGTGAATCATTATAATTTTACTTTATTTAATTCTTCAACCACTTAAACATTAATCATACATTTGCAGTAAAGAAAAGAGCATAAGAAAATGATACAGTACTCATAACACCATGTTTTGTTTATGAGGAAACCCTGGCCAAGGGAAAACCCCGGTGGGGATGATACCCACAAGCATGCACTAAAGTATAATGTCCATGTAAGGAGATCTAACCCTGTTAGGAGCTGAATATTACATAGTACATTTCCTTGTTAGAGGAATAACAACCCTGTTAAAGGTTCACAACACCCTGTTAGGGGCCTCTAAGCTTACAGCTCTTACAATACAATTCAGTTACAAAAAAATTTCAGTCATGAAAAAAAAAAGCATCGTTAATGCTTTGATAGTCCCTTTATAGTTCTTCAGTGATCTCTATCATTCTCTTCTTTGTCATTCACATATATTCTCTTCCAGATAACTATTACCCACTTCATACAATCTTTAACAAAAAGATCTTACATATATATCTCACAACTTTACAAAGTCAGCTCTCAAAATGAATATTACAAATATTACAAAGTCAGCCTTCAATACACAATACATTTAATATAGTAAATATCAAATGCATAGTTGGTGCTCTTGAATAGTCAATGTGTAGGCTACCAACAACCAAAATACAACTTTCATTGCTTGGAGTCCAAGTCATACTCCCTCAATCTTCGTTGTTGTCCAACTGCTCTGTATCGTTGTTCTTCTACAGTTTATCTTTCTTCAAATCCTTCTAACTCATCGTAGACTTAACCAAATCCAAATCAATCATAGATGGAGCTCATACATACTCCATAATATCTTCCTCTAAGCTCGCTTTCCCTAATTCATTGATCTCTATCTTTGACATCCAAAATACTTTTGTATCTCTACTACTATACTTAGTTAATTTTTGAGTCATCAAAACTTATCTTCAAATTAATTAAACTTAAACCCAGATGTGTTGCCATAAATGACAACCAAAAAGTGAATCATATTTACTGAAATCAATCACTTTCCAACACTACCATTAATTTTTTCATCTTTTCTTTTGTTAGGACATCTTGCAGCAAAGTGTCCAACCTCTTTACAATTAAAACATATAAGTGGTAATTTACCTTTGCCTCTCTGCAATCTTCTAGCAGTTAGTGCTTCAATCTCATCAAGATCTTGATCATCACTGTCACTTTCACTGTCATTCCTCATAGTGTGTTTATGACTTGACTTACTTATTTTCAAAGAAGATTTGAATGCAGACTCTATAGATGGTAAGACACTATTATAAAAGTTATTCATTTCAAATGAAATCAGTCTACCAATCAGACTATCTAGAGTAACATTATTATTTGCAACTTCTCTCATTTCTTATATAGCAGATACTCTAATAGCATATACAAGTAGTAAGGTTCTTAGGATATTACTTACCACTATCTCTTCTTCAAGTACACCTCCAACTCCTCAAATGGAATTGACTATATCTTTTATTCTACAGCTATACTGAGGGATATTTTCTCCTTCTTTCATCCTTAAGTCATCAAACCTCCCTCTTAGGATTAATTCCTTTTCTCTTAGTACATTATCATCTCCTCCATGTACCAACTTCAATTTATCCCACATTTTCTTTGTAAAGGTGCAGATTTTGACATCTTCAAACTCAGCATCGGAGAGTGAGGAAGCAAGCTCTATCATCATGCAATTGTGCTCGTGATTTTCTCTCAATTGCTCAAGTGTATGAGGTCTTATAGGAAATACATATTTAGTATCCAAGTGTTGAGTAACATCATTACCAATACCTGATAGGTGGAGGCTTATTCTACTTTTCCATGATGCAAAGTTGTCTTTGTTCAACTTGGGCACATCTCATTTGTTCATCTTGTGATCTTTTTCTTGAGTTGTTAAACTCCCTTTGTAAGCACACAAGCTCTGATACCAATTGTTAGAATAACTAAGAGGGGGGTTGAATCAGTGGCCTCAAAAACATTCCAATAACTTAACAACAAAAAATTTATATCTTAAATATAAACCTCAATTTATCTTCAGTCCTACAAGATGAATGCCTTGAAATAATCATAACAAATAACTACTGCTCGGAGTTCACTGTTAAACCTTATTCTTACTGTTTACCGATTAGCAATCTTTCATTTACTGAAATACAATAAATTACTTAGTGTATACCAATCAATCCAGATTTAGTTATGTGTAATGCAAAATACTAAAGTAATGAATCATAAACACATTAACACGTGGATTTTTAACGTGGAAACCCTATTAAGGGAAAAACCACTTGGGACCAGTAACCTAAAATTTTCACTCTTCTAAAGTGAGATCAGTGAAGAGACAACCCTGTTAAAGGTTACAAACACACTGTTAGGTGTGACTTTGTTAGAGGATTTAAATAGAATAGTTTGTCACCTTATATCTGGTATCTCTATGCTACCTTTTATGACCAAACCCAATGTAGTTTTTCAATTGGTATATGGAATATCTATGCTATCTTCATGACCAAAATTTTTGATAGTCCTTATGATGTATCTCAATATATAAAGGATTTTTAAGTCCTTCTCAGCTAAGAGACTTTCTGATCCAATGGTTAAATTGAAATAGTAAATGATCTGTTCACATATACAACTATAGACTTGCATATTTTCAGATCTATTGTAAGCTCATAATACTTTTCTTCTCAATGTATCTTTTCAGTACCTTTTCTCCACTTCTTTCTGCTCGGTGATGTTGTGCTCTGTTACTCGGTGTCCATAAAATTATAGCTTTGTTATTTAGCTTGATTGATCAGGTCTGATTGAATTCTTTCTTCATTAGTTTCTCTTCAGCATCCTCTTCTCTATTCACTCCCCTTATCCATAATAAATTATATTTTCTCTTTATAGACATGATTCAACTATTTTTAAGTTCTTGACTTTCTTGTTCTTGGTGTGATCCGCAATTCTAGCCAATCTTTCTTTAAAACTTTACTTCATTTTTATCCTGTAGATTTCTCTTTGACAACTCGAATAAAAATTCTTTAAAACTCTCTCTTATCTCTGGCTTCTAACTTGTTGATTAAAAAAATGTTAATAGCCAGTTAACTCCTTCTTTAGCTCTTTCCAGCTAAGTCTTTTGTCATTTCTGAACTTTAGTTTTTTTCAGTGTTTAACTATTTGTTATCTTCGATCAACACTTCAGTTCTCCTCAGGTATCTCCATCGGGGTTGTCTGTCCATCGGGTAACACTATGAAATTTTTTTCATCAGTAATGCTTGTGAATCTTCTTGTTAGTAATGCTTGTCATGTTTCTTTCTCAAGCATCACTATGACTTTCTTGTCAAGGTTCTCTATCCTTCGGTGTCCACTGTCTGTTGGTGTCTTTTGTCACTTTGTCAATACTAAACTTTTATGCATCACTGATAGCATAACCTTTATCTCTCTGGTTCTTTGAAGTCTTTGATACTTTGTATATAACCAATCATATTATATCAAGTTGACATCAATAACAATACAATCCATTAACTGATTTAATCTCTTGCGTTATCTTTCTGCATTTCAGTGATCATCAACTTAACATCTTCAAAAATTCAATTAGTTATGGTTCATCACATATGATCACCTTTCCCAAGAGGCCCGAGAACTCCAAAGAATTATCCATGACATGCATAAGAAAAAGTTTCCCTCTAAAGACATATCCCTTTCCTCTTCTAGCCAAGTTCATAATTTGTATCCCCCATCCTATTCCTATCTTTCATCTACTCCCTATCTTCCTCCTATTCCCAATCCTATGCCTTCATATAATCATAATCCTCCATATTACTTATCATCCACTAGGAACTTCTTTATCTGGGTCGACAAAATTGAAGAAAAGTTTAAATCTCCAACTCCAAACAAAGTTGTCCATCTCCATTGTATGAAGACATACCCCTATCTCCTAAGCCTCGTGCTTCTTCCATCCCTCCATCTACCCCAACAAGGTATCTTCCACCTCTTCATTCTATCATATATAAATCTTCCACTCCATCCATCACATCATCCCCACAAGTCCAAAAATAGCAAGACCCTGTTCCAAAGCATGCAAACATGGATTCCTCTCCTCCTCTATATCTAAGCATTCCTCCATCTTGTGACATTCTTCCATCTCATGATTCCTCCCCATCTTTTGACACCTTTCAAGATGAATATCCTATCCTTCCATATCAAGATCCCCTTTTCTTTCTTAATCCAACTCATGACCCTATTCATAATATTGAAAAAGACCTCCCTTACACCTTTCCATTTGAAGATTTCATCCTTCCATCACAAGATTCCCCTCATGATCCCATCCCTAATCAAGGTTAAGACATCCCTTTTACCTTTCCATTTAAATATTCAAGCCTTCCATCTGAAGATCCTACCTCATCCAATGATCCCACTCTATCAAATGATCCCTTCTGTGTCCTATCCAACAATCCCTCTCCATGTCAAGATCAAGTAACTCCATCTCCTAAGTCCATCTCCTTTCATGATATCCTTTCATCCAATTATCCCATCATCCCTTCCACTCCACCACATAATCCTCCCCAAAGCCAAGATCAAAGTCCCCTTTCACATTCATGTCATCCCAATATATCCCAACATTCTACTATCCCTTCCAATCCCCATCAAGATACTTATCCTCCACAAAATCCCATCACACCTATCCAATCCACCCATGAACCTTGTAAATCTAAGCTCAGTTCATCCACCTCTATCCAACACAGCTTCCTTCAAGATCCTATCAATCCTTCCACCTCTTCACCCAATTCACATGGACTCGCATCTTATGTTCAAATGAAAAATTATCCCACTAAAAGCATAATTTCTCAAGATGTGTGTGTGTCTTCCACCCCTTCTATATCCAAAATTCCTCCATCTACATTCAAATATCCCCATCACCCATCCTCCAAATCTATATTGGGCCCTTATGTTCCAAACATCATCCCTTCCCCTCCAAATCCATTTTGAGCCCTTATGTTGCAAACACCATCCCTTCCTCATCCACATCCATTTTGGGTCCTTATATCTCAAAATAAAAGCATCCATCCCTTTCATCCATTTTGGGTCCCTACATACCTCCATTACCTCAAATTCGTAAGAAAGACCAATAAAGGCACACACCCTTTCATTCCTTCCAACATTCACCCTCCATTCTTCCATCCATAAACTCTCCACACCATCTATCCTTATGCACCCTTACCATAGCTAATGGAATAAAATTGGATGCCAAAGCTAAAATGCATAAATCCAAAAATCCACAAAAATCAAAGGATCAACATCTCCCATCTTTTGATCCAAGAAACAAAGATGATCAAAGAGAAAATAGATAACTTGAAACTATTTAAAAAAGGGAAATGTTTTGGTAGTAGTTCTGAAGGGGCTTCTGGAGGATTATCTATCTTCTAGAATCAATCTAGCTTTGACTGTCAGATCCTTAAAGAGGATAAAAAATTTCTAGCAGCCAATGTCTGGTTCTTAAAGGATAATTTCTCTTGGATCCTTATCAATGTTTATGCTCCCAACACTAAATCTAGTATATTTAAGCTTTGGAAGAAGTTGTGTGATCTGATGGAAATTAGTCTGGAGAACAACTTTCTTATAATGGGAGACTTTAATACTCCCTTAAAGAAGGAAGATAAAATGGGAGGAAACTTATCACAAGTGGAAAGTAGGGTAGATTTGATGGATTTAATTATTAGATAAGGTCTTCTCAATGTTGACCTGGAAGGGATTAATTATACTTGGTCTAATTGTAGGTTGGGAGTAGATCTTATTCAAGTAAAGCTTGATAGGGTGTTAATCAATCCAGAATGGTACACTAAGTTCTCTTGTGCCCTCTCATCCCTCACTAGAATTGGTTCAAATCATTTTCCTATTTCCTTCAATGTTCTTCCTTTCAAAAGAAAAAGAAATGCTCCTTTTAGATTTGAGAAGATGTGGCTAGATCACCCTGATCTAGAAAATAAAATAAGGGACTGGTGGAATATAAAGGTAGAAGGAACAACAATGTTCAAAGTGGTCAAGAAACTGGCTAATGTGAAAGCTAATGTCAAAAATTGGAACAAGAATGTCCATGGTGACATCTTCCAATCCAAAAATAAAACCCAAATGAACTTGAAAGAAATCCAGGAGGAGATTCAAAGGAATGGTCTAACTGAAAATCTGAGAAGTCAAGAGAACATTGTCCTTGTGGATCTTCACAACATTATAGCTAAAGAGGAGACTTTCTGGAGGTAGAGATCCAGATCACTTTGGTTGAAAGTAGGAGATAAGAATACTATATTTTTTCATCTTACTTCTCTTAAACACAAGGCAATAAAAAAATCCATTCCCTATCTGTTACTAAAGGAAAAATCACTAAAGATGATGAAATAAGGGAAGAAATGATGGGGTAATTTTCTTCCTTATTATCTAAATATCAAAGCCTTAACATAGAAGACCAAAGGAAAATTCTTTCTTCAATTCCTAGTAAATTGGATCACTCCTCTAATTCTCTCCTAAAAGCAATTCCTTCAAACACTGATATCAAGAAGGCATTTTTTCCTTTGAAGGAGAGAAATCTCCAGGTCTTGATGGGTTTCAGATGTTTTTCTTCTAGCAGTTCTAGAGCATCACTGGGAAAAATGTCTTCTCAGTGGTTAAAGAGTTCTTTGGAACCAAATCTATCCTTAAGGAACTTAATTTTACTTTTATAGCTCTCATTCCTAAAAAACATGGAGCTGATACGGTTGATGGCTTTAGACCAATAAGTCTTTGTAATTCTTTATACAAAATCATTTCGAAGGTCATCACAATTAGACTTCTTAGTTTATTGCCTAATATGATCTCTCCTCAACACAATGGTTTTGTTCTAGGAAGACAGATCCTAGACTCTATTACGGTGATCCATGAGAACATTAATTCCCTCCAAGCCTCTAAAAACTAGGGATTCTTGATGAAACTGGACTTGTCAAAAGCCTATGATAGAGTGGACTGATATTTTCTTTCTAAAATCCTTGGCTCTTTTGGCTTTGATAAATATGTGATAAGAATAATAATGCAATTGGTGTCTATTGTGAATTCCTCTGTGATTTTTAATGGGGGGTCTTCTATTTTATTCCATCCCACAATAGGTTTGAAACAAGGTGATCCAATTTCCCCCATTCTCTTTGCCATAATGGCAGAAAACCTTGGGAGATATATCAATAGTATGGTTATTACAGGTCAGATTTATGGTCTTCAACCCTCCTCTGCTCTGCAAAAATGTTCTCATGAACAATTTTTGGATGACACTATAATGATGGGGGAAGACTCTGTTAGGGAAGCTAGGAACATGAAAAAGGATTTGAATACTTTTACTAATGCTTCTATTCAATCTATTAACTGGGAGAAGAGCTCCATTTTTTTCTGCAACACTCCTAAAGATAGACAGAGGAAGATCTCCACCATTGTGGGGTGCAAGATTGGGAATCTTCCCTCAACCTGTTTGGGCCTCCCTCTTTTTCATAAACTGGATGATTCTTTTTGGAATGGTATCCTTGACCGTTTTCACAACAATTTGGCAGGATGGAAAGGAGCTACTCTCAGTCAAACTAGAAAAGTTCAGCTTTTGAAATCTACTCTCCAAAATATTCCAGCCTATGCGCTCATTCTCTTTAAAATACCTCAGAATTTTGCAGACTTGATTGAAAAAATTCAAAAAATATTTCTCTGGTCTGGAGTTGAAGAGAAGAAGAGGTTAAGTTTTGTATCTTGGGAGGTGGTGTGTAAACCTAAGAAGTTTGGAGGGCTTAGCATCAGAATTATTAACAATACTAATAAGGCTCTATTGGCTAAACAGTGTTGGAGAATATTTGAAGAGGAGAAAGAGTGGAATGCAATTATTAAGAGAAAGTACCATTTGAACTCTTTGGAGGATATGCTAAGGAACCCTTTGGATATCAATGGTTCTTTCATTTGGAACAGCATTAGGAAAGGAAGAGATCTAATTAGAAAAGGGATAAGATGGAAGCTGGGAAATAGCAGGAAGATAAATTTCTAGAATGATAACTGGCTGAAGGAAGAAGCTCTTAATGAGAAGAAGGAATGGATTCCAGTGATTCTGGAATACAAAGATATTGTTGGGGAAAAGTTTTCTGATTATTGAATCAATGAGAAATGGGTTGACCTTAGCTCATTTGATGAAAACCTCAATTTGGTCAACAAGCATCTTAATCTTTGGTTTGTAAGAGAAAATGAGAAAGACTCTTTGATTTGGGGTCTGGAGGCTAATGGAAAATTTTTGGTCTCATCTTCTTCAGCCCTTCTCTTTCCCCTGGAAGATCACCCTATTAGTTATCAGGTATGGAACAATAATCTCATACCTAAAATTAACATGTTTTTTTGGCTGCTTGTTTAGAATAAAATTATTGTTGTGGACAACCTTTTTAAAAGGGGATTTAGTATGCCTAATATATGTATTCTATGTTGTTATGAAGATGAAAATTGTAACCATCTTATAATTCATTGTACTTATACTTGTAAAGTGTGGAACTCTCTTTTCAATCACTTCAATCTGGAATGGGTGAAACCTAATAATTTCTAGGACATGGTAAAACAATGGCATTGTCCCCTTAATGGTAAAGAAGCTAAAGACCTTTGGAGGTTTCTATTTCCACACTTCACTTGGAGAATGTGGAAGAAGAGAAATAATAGAATATTCAGAGAAAAATTTTCTTCCTATGAGATTGTGGCCAATAGCATCTGCAGAAGTTCGTTGGATAATTTCAAAGGTAATCTTCCAAGAGACTCCCCCTGTAAGAAAACTCAGAGTTTAAATGATATTATTAATAGGAATAATCAGGAGTAGAATGACAAAGACTTAAATTTGAGGGAAAACAAAAGATGGTCTACTCCTTTGATTGGATGGGTCAAAGGTAACTTTGATGGGGTAGCTAAAGGGAATCTGGAAAGAGCTGGAGTGGGAGGTATAATAAGAGACTATGCTAGAAATTTTCAAGGAGTTGTTGCTGCCCCTCTAGGAGTTTAGAAAAATCATGTTGTTGAAGTGATGGAAGCCCTTCAAGTTGTCATGATGGCTAAAGATATGGGTTATTCAAATTTTTGGTTGGAGGGAGACTCTCTAAACATAATAAACTATATTAAGGGTAAGAATGAGGCTTCCTGGACTATAAGCCACATTATTGATAAAATCAAATCCCTAATGCTTCTTTTTAAAGATAGTCACATAACCCATGTGTTTAGGGAAGGAAATAAGCTGACAGATGGCTTAGCTAATGTGGGAGCTCAAATTGACATCATCTAATCATGGCATGGGGAAGCGGATCTCAATATGGAGATTTTATGTCTTATCAGGTATGATAAGATTAACCATATTGAAGGATCAGTTAATAAACATAATTAATGATGAGTAGATCACTCAAGTTTAAGTGTGATTATAGCTATTAGTCAAGGGATGTGAGATTCATGAAGAATGTGACTTCACATAGTTTGTGGGTTTTACTTAGCACTTTGAAACAGAAAAATCTCCACAGTCTTGTGTTTCAATGTTCTGTGACTCAGCCTAATCACTCTATGAAAGTTTAGAATAATTCAAGCATTATGGGTGGAGGTCTAAAGAGGGGGGAGCCAATGGACTGTACCAAGTGGAAACAAAAGAAGAAATTCTGGAAGAGGCTGAAGAAGGGAGGTGTGACCCAGTATTTGGAGAAGCTTCACGGATGGGACAAAGACATGTAACAAAAAAATTTGTAGATGGCTGGAAGAATGGAAATGTAAATATGTGGGGAAAGTCCTTTACTCTGACTATGAGCATAATTTCAAAAATTATGGGCCTTTCCTGTGAAGACATGAAGTTTTATAGGGACAACAAGAGGATTGGGAATCAAGCATTCAAAATCTTCACAAAAATTGAAGAAAAAGAAGCCCTTTTGAGCAAAGGGACGGGGGATTATGTGGATATAAAAAAACTTAAGAGCCACTGGAAAAACATTCTGACTATAATGATTGAGTATTTCACCTTGGATGGTCGCTACTCCAAAATTTACAACCTACATTTTGCTCTTGCAAATCATTTTAGGCATGACAAGAAGGTATCATTTCCCTTCTACCTCTTGAGCTCGCTAAATAATAGTGTCATGGAGCATAGGAAAAAAGTGAGCAACCCAGTGCTTCAACAAGTGCTTATTCTGTTAATTTTAGAATATGCTAGAAATAAAATCCCGGAACCCATTCCCAAAAGGGTTAAAGGGAAAGATAAGCAAAGTAAAAACGAGAACCTGAAGAAAAGGGTAAGGAGCAAAAAAAAATCAAATCTGGAATGGAAGGAGGAGATTGATGACTAAACCCTTGACACCCAAGGCAATGAAGAAGAGACTCACGAAGAGGAGAAGGAGGAAATGCTTGTGACAGAAGAAGAATCCCAAGAGATAAATGAGGAGGCTCTAGTGAATGATAAAGATGATCAGGTGAACAAGGAGGACACCTAAATAAATGAAGAGGATATGCCCTTGAATGATGATAATGAGAACAGGAGAAATGAAGATGGTGATCAAGAGATGGAAAAAGAAGAAGAAGAAGAAAAAGAGGGAGAGGAAAAGTAGGAGGAAAATGAGGAAATGAATGAAGGTAAGGACAAGGAGGAGTAGATTGAGCAACAAAATTTGAAGGTTGATAATAGGAAAAATATAAGACACAAAACAGACTCTGATCACAAATTGGTAGGGTTTGCAATCGATGATAGAATTCCTAAGAGCAAGGAGGATCACAAGGCTAACATGGAGAACTGGCTCAGTGAGGAAATGAAGACCATGAAACATCACTTGAATGATATGCAAGAAGCTATGGAGCCCTTCAAAACCAAGCTGGAAGAAATAGAGAAGGAATTTTTTATTAAGGTAAAAAACAACAATAGCGATGAGGAGATTACTGCCAAAATGAATGCAATCATGGAAGAAAAGTTGAAAAACATGAAAAAGAAAATCTGTTAGAGTAATTTAGAAATTGCTCTTTAGTGCTTAAGTTTCACTTAGGCAGTTTCCTTTTAGACTTAGGAAAGTTTCTATTTCCTAGCAGTTGCCCGTTTAGGGTTTCGACATCCTTTATAAGGATTGTCTTCTTTGTATTTCATAAGGAGTTTATAAAACATTTATTGTTGAATATAGAAATCATTTCTGTCAACATGCTTTTTCATTCTCTGGCCTATCGGCCGCCATAGCTTCTGATCCTTCTCTCTTCTGTCTTCTTCATTCTCGTAGCAGTTGTTTTGCATGCAGGTGTTTCTTGGGTAGATTGACATTCTTCAATCACAACATGGTATCAGAGCCACTCTGCAGCTGGCTGTTCATTCTTGGTTGAAGCAGCGAGGGTTTCAGAAGGTTTGTGTGGGTTCTGGGGGGGTCTCTGTGTTTAGAGGCATTTTGGGCTCAAACGGACACTTCCATTGCGTCCGGAAGGCCCAAAAACCCTAGAAT
>MU223433.1:23938-44433 GCA_018584345.1 Thuja plicata | reverse complement strand
CCTCACAACCATGAACATGTTGCAGATTACTCTAATAATTTGGGTCTCATACCCATCAAGCTCATTTCCCCAAGTAAAGATTAAAGGGGGATGTTAGAATATGTAATCTTTCCTTGGTGAAATATATCATAAACCAAGGTAGTTTAGTTTATTTATTATGTAAGTAGGAGATTCATATAGAATCCCTACATGAACACTTGTCCTCTTGTCCATGTGTGAGGACATAATATTTATTTATTTTCTTTTATTCTAGATTCCTCCTTAAGAGGAAATAGCACAAGTGGCACACACATTATGAATGTGGCTCACATGCACATGGGAGTTACATGCAACTCCTTTCTTCTCATCTCTTCATAAGAGATGCTTATTTTCTCTTCATTACTCACTTTTTCACATTCACTTCACTTTTTCTCATTCTTTCTCTTGCAACACTCAGTTTACCATTCTCTTTCTGTTGAAGCATTGTATGAGCATTTTGCTCTCATTCTCTTCCTCTCTCTCTCTTAGGCTTTTTAGCCCATTCTTAATTATATCACGGGGGTTTTTTTATGCTTTTCCCCCTTCAAAAACATTGTCTCATATTGTATGGTGCATGCTTCTAGATTTGGTTACTTCATGGTATGCATTTCCTCACTTTGATCATTAGATTAAACAAGATCTTTTATGCTCTTTCTTATCATTTCTTACACTTCTAGAGTTGGGACCCCTTAGCACCACAACAAGTTCTCTATCAAAAATAGGAGGAGATTCTTCATCTAGATCATAACCATAAGGATCTCTTCCACTCGTCATGTTAACATTTTCTTCCACAAATTCAAGCATGTTGATGGTATTCTCTGCATCTGTATAAGTATAATTGATCGCAACTTTGCCATTCTTAACTTTAGAGGTTTCCCCCTTTTTCATGTTTGGGCAAAGGTTCCTTGAATGTCGTATGATTAGCGTTGGTTTTCAATCCATCTACTATAAGTTTTCCATTCTCAATGAGATCTTGAACCAGATGCCTAAGTCTCCCACAATTTGCAACATTATGTCCAATACCATTATGATATATGCAAAAGTCATTCTCTTTCCACCACCATGGTTTTTCTTTAGGTATATGGAAATGTGCTACATCCAGAGGATGTGCTAGATTACTATCAATAATTTTTTCCAAAATTTCCCCATATGTCTCACCAAGTTTTGTAAATTGACGTCTTTCACTCTTAGGCTTACCTTGGTAACTTGGCTTAATTTCTTGTTGAGTGGATGTATTGGGCTTTGTAGCTTGAACAGTGCTAGATAAGTGTAACACGGGTTGATCTTTTTGTTGGGAGGAATTCATAACTCCATCATTAACCACTTTTTTGTTCTTATTCCAATATTGATTCTTCCCTTTATCCTTGTTAGAATTGTTGTTGTTTTGACTATTGTTGTTGTTATTTCCATGTTTAATCAAAATTCCTTGTTCTTTCAAAACATCCTCAATTCGGGATGCGGTCTCAACCATGGTGTCAAATTAATCAAAAACCATTTTCTTAACTTCATACCACAATTCAGGGACCAAATTGTTAACAAGAATATCAATCCTTTCATTATCAGGAATAGTTCCAGAATAACAAGAACACTTTCATCTCCATATTTGCAAGAAAGTAACAAAGGACTCTCCTTGATTCTATTTTAAGTTGCATAAGTCCAAAAAAGTGATAGATCTTGAAATATTGTATGCAAAGTGTTGAACAAATCTTTGAACAAGCTCTTTGAAAGTCTTAACAGGAGGAGTTATCTTAGTAAACCATTCCATTGCTTGCCCCCTAAGACTTCGTGGGAATAATCTCATGAGGTATGAATCATCCTAATGGAACTCAAAGCTAGTGGTATAAAACTGTCGTACATGATCATGTGGATCTCCACTTCCACCATATTTGTCATATTGAGGAATTTCAACCTTTCTAGGGAATTCTTTCATGTCATCTCTCTTATCATAAGGATTAGGACAAATTGATTCCAATGAGAAAGAATTCTTAGGTGCAGACATCTTGGCTACTTGTTTTAGCACTTCATCCATCTTTTCCTCTTGAGATGGCTCTTATCTCTTAATCTTTCTATCCACATCAAATTTGTAAGTGACCTTAGCCCCATTATGAATTAGACTCTTTAGGATCTTATCTTAGTTTTTCTTCACATACTTCTCCACATACTGTTGAAAGAATGGTTCTTGTTGCATGTGCACAAAATCTTGGGAGGTGTGATCAAAACTCATGTTACTTCCTCCATATTGTGAACCATAATGAGCACGTTGCAAAGATGGCTTTGAGCTCCTATGAGGAGTTTGTCTCCTATGATGATCATGTCTAGAAACTCTTCTTCCTCTAGGACTAGGAGATCATGATGGTGATCTTGAATGTCTCCTACTTCTTGGATTCCTGGGAGGAGTAGATGGAGTGGAACCATTTCCACCACTAATATGCATATGGTTAAATGAACCATGAGGTTGTCTAGCCAAGAGCCTAGCTTGCTCTTCTTGAAGGGATTTTCTTTCCATTTCCATTAAAGCTTGTTGTTAGCTCTTTTTCTTGTGGAATCAGTTACAATGGCAATAAATGCCATACTCTCCTATACCCAAGTTGGATTCTCATAGGGAAAAGGATAATTAAAAATGATGTAAGATCCCTCTACACTTTGGGTTCCACATACCTAGGTGGGTGCACCTTTAATAGAATATTTTCTTTTAGTAGTTTTTAACAGTGGATTAAGGATTTGCAATCCTTCTTCTTTTTATGCCATTTAGGCCTAGGAAGGCTAACCTATCGATTCACTCTTCAAGGAATCACTAAAATGAATTGTATTCCTCAATACAATTAGCTACACATATATGTTCTTGATAACAAAAGTAAATATTTTAATATTTGGATTGATGATAACAACCACTTGTCAGCATATTGACCAGTGCCTAATCATGGGTGATAGAGTTATAACAGAGCATACACATATTAAAGATAATTAATAGAAACACAAATGAACCCCAGATAGGATGCCTTAAAAACTATCATCTCATCCTCATGCCCCTATATCAAATTATTGCATAAACCCTAACCCTCTGCAATTATCTACAAGATTTAAAACTCTCCTTGAAAGCAACTCACAGATAAGAACATGACTATCTCATAACCAGTATACTCAAAATGCCTTACAAATTGAACATACAAGAATTAATATAAAATGCAAGAAGACATCATTGACATCAAAAATGGATATTCCATTGTATTTTTATTAATATAAACTCAATATCGGTACATTTAGGAGCCTCAAAACCAATAGTCACACAATTTAGTAATCTGCCTTGTAGTCTTATTTTACCATCCTTATTACAATATTACAAATTGATACTTATAGGAAGCCACAGTCATCTTGGAATCCCCTTGGAAAATAAGGATGCAACAAGCTACAAATTATTGGGCTAAAGGAAAAAATACAGTTTCAAGAAGAGACAAAATTTTAGGTGGATGGGATAACAAATTTTTGCTATGAGCCATGTAATATTTTGTCTCGCGACCGCCTGAATGCTTGAAGTTGCTCCGAGGTGGTTGGTTCCTTGTCATCTATATTTTGTTCTTTTGTTGGTGTAGAGGCCTCAATATCTAATTTTCTCCATTCACTCAACCTCCTTGGTGTTATTTGTCCCCTTCATATTTACTGTCTCATGCCACTGGGGTAACTACACCATATTTGCTGACCCATGTAGTGAACACCTCATCACTCGGCCAACTGAAATTGAGAACTTCATCCTTTTGGCTGTTGAACTCCTCCCAGTCACTGTTAGCCTTTCCAAATTCTTCCTCCCAAGAATCAAAAAATGCCTTGGCTTTGTTCAAAATATCAATAGTCAGCACAAACCAGCCAGTGTTCGTTAATGTAATAATATTTTTTGTCCTGCTAGTCATTGCTTCATTTAACTCCCTCAACCATAGGGCTTCATTCTTTATGTTCCCATATTCTTTGAACATATTGGGATACATATCATACCTATCCTTGGAAAATTATCCTCTCAGAGTTGTAATCTTCTTCATGACCATGTTCTTCTTGGTGTCTAAATTTACCATCAATTTGAGACACTTATGAGTGCTAGTCAGGATAATGTCAATATTATTCTGCTCCTTAGAAAGGGCGTAAAATGATTTAACATGGGCTTCCTTCCCTTTCCATTTATTTACTATCAGATTCTATTGTTCCTTTTTATCCTCATATTTATTGGTGATGCTAGCAATCTTCTTTCCCAATAGGTACAGGTTAGAGAGGTTGACTTCACTGGCACACCTTTTGAGGTTGGAGAATATTTGATCAGAACATTTTTGCTTCACCAAATCATTAGCCTCTTTATATTCTGGGGAATCCTCAAGATCCCTTTTACCCTCTTCTTCTGACCTTGCTCTTTCATTGATCAGCCTATTCTTCTCAGCCTCCAATTCTTCTCTTTTAGCATCAATGGCCTCTTGAGTAGTAGGACTTAGAGGTGCAGGCGATGGGGGGTATGTTATAAATGGACTTGAGGAGGAGGGCTGATGAGGGTCCTAAGCAATCACCCTTTGGGGCATCAATTGAACCTTTTGATTACCTTCCAACTCTGCTATTATGTTATCTTTAAGCAAAGATTTAACCTTCTCTTCATTATAATCCTTAAGCACAAACTGATATTTTTCATTTAGGCTAGCATAGGCTTCCTTTTCTTTTTTTGACACTTTTAAGCTTAAACTGGCTTCTTGTATAGTAAGGTTAGCCAATTCAGTTCCCAAGGTATCTACAACCCTCTTCACAATTAGACTGCCTGTATCTTCAGTCTCATCATTTTCTCTTATTCTCCTCTTGTCCTTTTTCTTTAGCGACCAGATTGCCAAAGTTGCACGATCCTCGCTAAATTGGGCACCAATTGATGTCCCAGCAGTGCTCATAGGTTTAGCCTATTTTCTTATAGCATCAAAAACCACTACATCAGCTAGATCCCATTGTGGCAATATGAGAACTCCTTGCCTTTTGATCATTTGTCTACCCTCTTCAAGAGTAATTTTATCAAATTTTGATATCATTTCTTTCTTAACTTCTTTCTCTATATCCTCCTTGGTAGAATTGGGTTCAGCTTCTATTATCTTCTGGCACTTATTATTGTATTCATTGATATGGCACCTCCATAGGAATTGAATGAAAGCCCTAGTTTTGATGAAATTGTCATCAGACAAGAATTCATCACTGGCTTGTTTGGTCACAGGATCTAATTCCTTTCAAGAAAATTCTACCACTGTGAGGTTAGATACTGTATGTCTAGGTGCCTCTGGCATCCCTTCTTGCAACTCTTGAGTGGTGACAACCACTTAACCAGCATTGCTCATTTTGACCAATTGTTTGGCAATGGTCTGGTCATCATAATGCATGGGGGATTGGGAAGGAGAATACAATTCACTCCCCTGTTCTTCTATTTCCATCCTTTGCCTCTTGGGAGAGGGAACCTCTTGGACATCAGTCTCTGCTGGTCTCTTTCCCTTATGCTGGGGAGGTTTATCAATTTTTAGAGCAATAGTGGTATATCCTCTTCTCTTATATACTACATAGTTCCCTGGTGGAACTACTCTGCTCTGTGGAAATTTATTCAAAATAGAAAGAGCCTTTTCTGGATCACTTTCCACTGCTCTCTACCTCTTCTCATTTAGATTTTTCATTATTCCCTCAAAAAGGTTCACCAGGGAATCAATTTTGTAAGACCATGGGAAAAAATCCTTTAAAGGATCATAAGTCTTGTCAAAATTCTGGACAAAGTCCAAGGATTTCTTGTATGCCATCCATTTTTCCTTCTTGATTTCCTGAGCATCTAGGTCAAAAATGTTCCTGATGATATCCTCTAGATAATTGAATTGATGCTTCAAAATTATACAATTTTTCCTCTTCCTGAACATGCCCATGATGAAATCCTCATTATCTGTAAAACTGGGCACAGAAGTGGCTAAATGATAGGGCTCAAAATATTTATCAAACTGTGTCCACACACCTTTTGTTATGATAAAATGATGGGCTCTGGTGAGGGTAGGAAAGATACTTCCCTTCATCTTTCCAATCAAGGCTTCCTCCTGTAACCCACCTAATTGCCTTATAATTTTTGCTATCCCAATCTTGAGTGGGACTCTGTAGGGTAGCACATAAGAAATACCTCTGAAACCATAAACCCTAATTACTGTGGAAAAAGGGTATAAAATCAAATCTCCTCAATTGTGAGCAATTTTTTACTCCGGGGCATACTCCATAGGCCTTAAAAGCCTCATCATCTCATTATGAACCCTAGCATTCTGGTTGCTCAGCAATGACTTGAGTCTAGTTGCAAAAACTTTGTCAAAATAAACATAACTGGCATTCTTCCTATCCTAGGACAAGTCTGCACTCCACATTTGAACAGGCAATTCGTTACCATCCTGGAATTTCTCCAGTTCCATTTCTTCCTCAAAGAAGTCTGCACTGTTAAATAAGAACATATGCATCATGAGGGAATACCAACCCATTGGTTTCTGTATGTTGCCATCTTGGATCCCTGACAAACCATCATGCATCTCCTGAGCAATATAAGATGCATAATCGAACACTACTGACAAGTGGGGATGCAGAATCTGAACAACCATCAATATTATATGGACAGGCATTGCCCCCTCTTCATCTATTCCCAAGACATTGCATAGAGCACTGTACATTTTCCTAGCCTTTCCATTGAAGAGATCTAATTTGAAAGGTTTCGGGGTTCTAGGCCCTATTAAAGCCAAGCTTCCTATTTTGTTGGCATATCCCTTCACTACTTCACCACTGTAATAGTCTCTTTGGTTATTGTATATCTCTTTGAAGTATTCAAGCTCAATATCATCCATATGTTGAGAGGGGTCGGTCAGCTTGAAAATTCTTCTGATTTCATTAGCTATTACAGTCGATATTATATTTCCCTGGGTGTCTCTAACAACCCTAGCCACCTTATCATAAGTGTTTGCGATCAAGGTGAACAAATCAGTATCCATGAACACACTAGGTGCTATCAATTTTCCCACATCTAATTCCCAAATATTACAGTCTGGGGTAGGGGCATTCCCCTGACTATAGGCCGTTCTAAATAGGGTAAGGCCATCAAAACTAGTAATAGCATCTCTCACCCACCTACCCGAATCATATAACCCTTCCCCAATTCTAAAGCGGGGATGTTGTGGAACTATTCTTTTAGCTTGTGTGGCATCCCGTGAACACAGTGGTAATTGTTGCAACAAGTCTTCCCTAACGTTTCTCTTTAGGTAATTAGTCTCTTCAGAGATTTCTACTCTTGGGGCTATTCTAGTTTTTTTCTTTCAATGATAAACTCAGATTCTGAAACACAGCACTAAAACCTTTCTAAACTACAAATTCAACCTCAATTTGAATGGTAGTGAATTAGTAATCTTACCCGTTCTACATAGAAGTCACGTGGAGCTGGTTTTCTTCACAATTTTGTCTTTGCTCAAATGGTTTTGGTGAATCATTGAGACTGTAATCGACTTAATCAATTTATAGCCTCAATCAAATCATTCTTTCAAATTGAATTCGATTGGATTTGTCACATGTTCTGTAATTAATTCACCAGCTTTAATTTCATGGCTTAACGGCTCTTTGCAACTTGTTTTATCAACTTTGAATTTGAGCTTTCAATTCTGAACATCACTCTTCACATCTGACGGCTATCTTATTTTCCTAAAAACCACTGTAGGCTAAGGACACATGTCGCCACTGCTTAATCACTTACTCATTAGATGTCGAGCATGTTCCCCTTAAGCAATTAAGCGAGCCATCGATTCTGAAACAACTTAACTGAAGTTTAAAACTCTGCCAGCTTTGAACGCCTGGGCCCACCAACTGCCAGATGTCATCACCACTTAATTTCTTTCCTGTTAGATGTTGAGCATCTTGGGTATAAGCCATTAAGCTGACTGTCAGATCTTTCCAAACTTTAACACCTTTTATACATGCTTGCAACTGGACCCACACTATTTCCTAGACAAGTGTCATCACCGCTTAATTGCTTGCTCATTAGATTTCGTGCACTTTTCCTTTAAACAATTAAGCAAACCGTTCAATTTTTCCAAACTTGCCCACTATTTAACAGAGCGCCTTTACCATTATCTGACCCCACCAAGGACACGTGTCACCTTCACTTAATCACATACATGCTAGATGCCAAGCATGTTCTGAACAAGCGATTAAGTGAACTATCAGATTTAAATCAACTTGCCTGTGAATTAAGCTCTCGTCACCTCTGACTCTTCGGCCCCACCAAGGACATGCGTCACTACCACTTAATCGCTTACTCGCTAGATTCTGTGCACTTTTTGAATAAGCAATTAAGCGGGTCATCCAATCTTTTCATAGTTGCTCACCTTTTAATTGAAGACTTTTATAACATGTTTGGCCCCACCAAGGACACGCATCACCACCGCTTATTTGCTTAACCACTAGATTTCAAGCTTCTTGTCTTTAAGCAATTAAGTGCGTCGTCCAATCTTTTCTGACTTGCTCGATACATAAGGTGATGACATAAAAGGGACTTTTCATGGTGCAACTTAGGAATTATTAAAGCGGTTAGAATGATATAATCTTTTGGTAAAAGAAACCCATTCAACATAGACACATGACTTAATACGACTTAAGTGACTGAAAAGGCAACATGAAAATAGAATCGGCCGAGGCATTTAGGGTTTTTTGGTCATTTTCCACAAAATTTCAACTAGGTTAAGGGTTTGAGCATACTTTACAGAGCTATAAAAACAATTTGAATATCAATTTCAAAGCCCTTGACACTATTAATAATAGGAGACCTTATGGAAATTACAAGGCACAATTTGGACAAAAATTAGCACCAACACTTGTTTCTCCAACTCTAGACGTTTAATTTGTTCTTGCTTATGAATTTGTTCATCATAGAAAACCTTCTTTTCATGCTCAATCCTCTTGAGTCTGTCACTCATGTAATTTTTAGATGTTTTAAGAGGTGAGCTTGGTCTTGAATGTTGAAACAAGTTGTTGGTATAAGTTGTATTGATGTGAGCATCATGAAGCTCATCTCCTTGTTTCTCATGTTGGGATAACTCATCATCATAAACAGGTCTCTTACCTTTCTCTCTCTCAGCCCTTTGATGTGCATCCAACTATCTTGTTGAAATAAGGGGTGAGGTTGGTCTAATTTTTTGAGAGGAACCACTAAAGGAAAGAGCATGTCCACTCCTTGCATAAAAATCCTCATAATGTTAATCCATGGCTTCTCTCTCTCTCTGAGTCATTGTGTAACTCATATCCATGGAAGAGTGAGAATATGCTAAGGGGATACCCAACTCACTAAGGTGACTCTTGGAATCAAACCAAATCTCTGAGGTATTTCTAGGCGATTGATCAAATATGGGTACTTTTTCCTTATGTCTTTGGCGAGTTTGAACTAAGGGTAATTGGTTAAAAACCACTTGAGGTCATTTTCCTTGATTTACTTGATATCTTGTTGTAACTGGCATGAAAGAAAAGGTACTAGTTGAAAGGATTACCCTAAGAAACATGTTGTAAATTTGACTATACTAAAGTATATGACTCTATTTAGTGTTTTCATTATGGAAACAAAGTCATATGAAGTTTTAGAGTCAGCACACATTATCAGAAGATCAGAAATTGGCTAAGTACAGAAAATAGGACAGAGCAAGGAACAGACTGTTATAGTTTTGATTAGCGTGTGTTCATATGTTATCCAATTGATATGTGCCTTTGAAGATAATCTTATGAGTATGTTTACATGCTAATTCTAAGAGGGAATGATCAGATCTACAAGTATGAAGAAGATACAGCCAGTTGAAGAGGTACAGCCAGTGAATGACAGAATAGGACAAAGATCATGGAAAGAGCCGACAGAGATTGTTTTGGCATGGAAGTTGCACTCATCCTCACGACTTGTGCCTTTGTATTAGTGATTTTTATTGACCTAAAAATCTATGGTTAAAATTGCATGACTTGATTCATCTGAGATAATTAGTTATGGCTAATTTGGTGAAGCAGACTGTGTGAAAAGACGTGTCTATTCAGTTTGAGTAAAGCAGTTATAATTAATGTTAAGCCAACCTAATGAAGGGTTGCGTGGTTATGTAAGTGATAAAAATATATATTAAAATTTTTCATAAAGCCTACATGTTCATCTCCTTTGAGGAAGTACTTATAGAAGGTCATTTGTGATAAGAAGAGTTGTGAAAGCCAGAGATAAGAAAAGCAAAGCAGAGAGTTAATACAGCAGAGCTATATTTATCATATGTTGATAATATAGATATTGAAGTTGAAGCTTTCAGAATATAGATAAGATTGTTGTAGTGCTTTACAAGAGGTTAAAGTATCAGCGCACAAAAGGAACTGATCAGACAAGCAGTGTCAAGCAGCAGTTCATCTTGTTGATATAGTGTGTATCAAATATCCAGAAGGTTGTAGCCTTCACCATTTGGACAGTGAGTCCACCACCCCTAACAGGTTTATTGTAAAAGACTCCTAACAAGGTCTGACCCTTAACAAGGTCAATGTACTTCATGTATTTTAAAGACAACTCCTAACATGGTTAAGGATCTTCTAACAAGGATCATAAGAAACTAGTACAGAATATTTGTGGGTACTAATTCCCACCAGGGTTTTCACCTGCATTGGGTTTCCCTGTAATCATATTTGGTGTTATGAGTTGTGTATGTTTATCTTACTTGCATTGATATTCATTTTAGTACTTAAGCATTTAATTAAAGATTCAGATAATCAGAAAAAGTATAAATTGATAGATCACTGATTCACCCCCACCCTCTCAGTGATCCTAATCCTAACAAAATGTTGGTACCAAACTAGGATAGAAAATGCATTAACTTGTCCAAAAGAGATGATAAGATAGAAATTTACAAATAGAAATAAGCCAACACTACCACAGAGGTGCCCAATAACTTTGGGTGAATACCCTAGCACATATGGATCAGGAGGATGGTCTTACCCAAGTTAACTTGAAAATGAAATTGAAATTGTATGAAAGTGGATGGACAAGAGACTACCAAAACTCTCCAGGTGTGCTATCAAAGAATCTAAAGGTTTATCTTTCCACCAAGGATGGTTTCTAGCTCACCAAGTGCCAAGCAAAGTCACTTGTGGAATCAAATATTGCTAATTCAAGAGGTCAAATGCAAGAATCCTAAGCAAAACAAGCTTCTAACAGCAGGGTAAGTAATCCAATCAGATTCGGATCAACCCAGAAAACTGAAAATGACAGGACAGCAAGCTAAAATAGGCTCAAAATGATGACAACACTGGTTGATTGATGGGCATTTTCGCACAAGGAAGTACCCTCTCACACGAGGAAATTTTGTGTCACACGAGGAAATGTTGCGCCGCATGACAGAATGCACTGAACGGCGCAAGGAAATAGAACAGACTGGTAAAATAAAGCAATACTGATGTCAATTTTTGTGTGAGGAAGTATATCGAGCCGCATGAGAAAGTACAATGAGTGGCACAAAGAAACAATTTTCTCGCACGAGGAAAGGACGCACAACTCAAATTTTGTGTATTTTAATCGTCCAACTAGGTACATTAATAGATTTTATCATGAATCAAGCACATAAGATAGCAATCAAGGAGTTCAAGCAATCAATGTCTTCAAACAATGAGCAAGGTACAAAGAAACCTTTCACATGAACATAGATAGTGTCATAGTAATTCTACTCCATAAGAATGCTACTTGTGTATGTTCTCAAATGTTTTCCAATCACGCACATAGTCCTAGAAAATAAAAAGTTGGTTGCACTATGGTTCTTAGTAATGGCTTGACTCTGTAACTTTTGTAACTTCAAGTGGGTGAAATCCAATCCTGGCTCACCAAGGTTTTGACACAGTCTGAGAATTTAATCAATCAGGAGCTGCTGAGGAGATCTGACAACCCACAAGAAACTACACCCGTGGAGATTTATTCCACAAGGACATTTATATAGCGGTTGTTACTACCATGGCAAAAATGGCTATTACTGCTTGAGGTTCTGTCCATGTGGTTGACCCAATAAAGGTAATGTCCACTACGGTTAACCCTCTCTAACAAGGAAGACTCACAATATGGACCACATGGGGACTTAGTTCAGATTCAAGGGTTCCAAGTTTCTGATTCTCCCAAAAGGGAAAGGAGCATAATCCTCAAGCCTCTTCACCTCACCAAAACATAGAAAACATAATTCATTGACCCACTAATTTGAAATCACCTCATTCAAGGCTCACACAACAACAAATGACACCAATCTCCCAAAGAGAGAAAGTATAGCCAAAAGTTGAAGCCCAAACCAAGTTGACCAATGAGATGAAAACAAAATCCTTCCCTACCTACAAGGGGATCTATCATCAAGAAGAGCTTCACATGTAAAACAATCGAATGAAGCCCACTCTCTCAAGATCACCACAAATAGTGTTCATAGGGCCTAATTACTATGTGAAACATATATGCAAGAAAGCAAATCTAGGTCAATTTTAGAGCACCAATTGACAATATGATCTATGAAAGAAAGAAACACTCAAGCTAGACACATGAGATGTTTATTTTAATTCTCAAAATCCAAATGTTATAGAGAGAAACAAAATACCTCAAATCCAAAGCAACGCGAATCATTTTGTTGTTTATCCAAGCAAGTCCAAATCAGCAACAACAACAACAACAACAAATCACAAACTACTAGAAACAGTAAACATTAGTGGTTAGCACAAAAAATAGAGATATAATCGATATAGCATTGAAAATAGCTCTTTGTTACAGAATATCACCTGAGGAAATGACAGAGCCGCGTGAGAAAATGATAGTTTCATGCGAGAAAATTGAAAGTTCGCACGACAAAATGCACTGTCGCATGACAGAATGCACAGAAAGTACAAAAATGACAAAAAATAGCAAACCAAATAAATTACTGCACTAATGTTGAATCTCGCACGAGGAAGTATATCGAGCCGCACGAAGAAGTATATTGAGCCATGCGAAGAAGTACCAGATCCAGCACAATCTCACACAAAAACTAGCAAAAGCTTGCGCGAACTTTCTCTGCAGTCAAAAATAGCAAGTATGGAAAAGACGAAAATTTCAGATCTGAAAATAAAATTAACTAAAAATAGCTAGAAATATAGAAAATGAATCTTCTGCCCCACAATGGGTGCCAAAAAATGTGTGCATAAATGTTGACACACTTCTATGAATCATTCCATCCAAGGTTGCTCAAGAATGAGGCCTCAAATATCGATCCATAGCTCTCTAGTCATGGAGTGCAAAGGTGTAAAATGGAGGCCCTCAGATTTGACCTAGTTAGTGCCTATGCAAGTACACCATGAAATGAGAGATTCAAATGCATGAAAATGAGATCTACTCTATATGATTGCAATGCATGAAAAATGTTAATCTACATGATAACAATGCATGATTAATCTATGAAAGGAAATACAAATGCAAGTTTGATCTATGAAAATAAACATGATGATATATCAAAATGAGAAGGAGAGGTCTCCGTTTAAAGGGAAGTGAACGATTGAGATTAAGAGGCAAAAATCAAAGGCTATGATTAAGAGGCAAAAAACCCACCATTTAGGAGGATGTGATGAAAAAGGCATTTTATTTAATTTTCATTTAATTTATTTCCTTTTTCAACAAATAAAGTTCTTTAAGTGGGGATTTTTATTTATTTAATTAAAAGAGAGGTTTTCTTTCAATTAAATAAATTAGAAGAACTTTATTTAATTAAATGGGAGGAATTGAATTTAATTAAATAAGAGGAATTTAATTAAAAGGGAGATTAAATCTTTTAATTAAATAAGATAAATTTTATTTAATTAAAAAAAAATTAAATCTTTTAATTAGATCAAGGAAATTGATTTGAATTGAAAATGTTCCAAAGCATTGATTCAGAAATTTGATAAATTGATAAAATAATAAATGGGGCCCAAAGTCTAGGCGACCATTTTAGGGTGCATACACCCAGTACCTGCAAGCCTGCATCACCGAGAAGAACTACATGTGCATTGATATACATATTAAAGAAGACATTGCACACAGATGATCGATATAACGTGTGGACCTCATCCATGTGAGTAACTACGACTTCGTCCCGAATCATGAAGACACATCATGTACACACACAAACACACAAAAAGAATGTAACATGAGGGTTAGAATCTTGAGCATTGGGTTAGTCAATAATCAATACTAATAATAACTCATCATAATCATAATAATTGTCCTAAAATCATTAAGTGACATACAAGATTCATTTAACGTACTTTAATAGAAGCACATATCACATAGCATCCTAACTTATACATACATGGGGACAAACACATACAAAAATGATACCTTTAGACAATATGTTTGATATTAGAATTCTTAGGTACAAGTTGATGAAATTATTATAAACAACTTATAGGAAAACAAGTATTAAGCTATAAGGAAACATCTAAAGATCTTACTTAATTCAAAAGGCACAAAACTTGTATTAGGGTTAGAGGGGTATTACAGTCAACTAATTTTAGAGCATAACCGACCGACAGAAACCGAAAGTCAGTTGAAGCCCGTAAAAAGTGGATCTGACTTCCACATCAGATAAAATAGTCATATTCTATTTATGGAGTCTTGATTTGTTTTAAAACCATTACTTTAGGGACATGAAACATTAATGTAAGTGTTTTAATCAGTCTAACTGAGTTAAAACACATAGACTAGAAGATCAAGGTAGAGTTGTAAACATGTGATCATATAGTTAATATTGTTTTACGTGAAACTTGATTAGGTCAATCTATCTTATAAATAGATGTTGTAATCATTATTTATGAGAGAGAGGATGGATGAGAGGATGCATGAAGCCTATGATCACATCTATGGATCAGACTGAAAGTTTCAAAAACCAGATCAGCAAAAGGTGAATTTGGTTATCAAGAACCAAGAACAGAGGCTACTAAGCAACAGAGGTATTATTCAATCACTTTAGGTGATACACTTATTCATGTAATCTTAACTGGATCTGTAATCAGAAATAGGAGATTGCATACACCAGGTCAAATTGTAATTTTCTCTCATTATAACAAGTGAAGCAAAGTGTAAAAATCCTTTCAAGGAAGGTGGATTTAACCATCCAATTGTAAATCTCTTAACCGAGTGCACACTCAACAGTGTTGCAAAATCTCTTAATAGGGTAGACTTTAATAGGTCTCCATAGATACTCTTAACAGGGTAGATCATCAGAAGTGATCAAATTGTAAGCCTTAACTGGCCCCTTCCAATCTACAGATAGTGAAGAATTTGTGGGTGTCATCGCCACCGTAGTTTTTACTTCCTAACAGAAGTTTTATGCCTTATCATATCTTGTGTTATGTATCAATTACTTTCATGAATGTTTCTATGAATGTTCGCATATTTGTTAAGTTAAAGAATTGATAAGTCTTACACAAAGTTAGTATAGATCAGATGGTTGGATATATAATTGATTACACAAAGGTTAATTGATAAAAGGATATAAAAGTTTTAGAGATACTGATTCACCCCTCCCCTCTCAATACACACTTCCCATTAATTCCAACAATTGGTATCAGAGCTAAGTCTCTTATCTAGAAAGTTTAAAGGCTTAAGAGAAAAGATCATACAATTGAGATGTACAGACTTGACAAAAGTATTGAGAATCAGAAGCTACAAATTCATATCTTCTATGAGCAGTATAAAGAAGCTAGAATCAATATGAGACAATAGTTAGATGAAAGAAAGATTATGGCATCTCGCTATAATGAAACAGATTACCATGAAGAAGAGATACTAGATTTATTTGATTCATCATAATCAACTACAAGCAAAGCATCAGATACATCAGAAGAAAGAATCACAAGCTTAAATGAAATCAATCAACATCTGGCTGGATAAGTGAAATCTCTGTAAATTGGTCAAGAGACATAGATGGTAAGAATGATTGATGTCATAAACAATGCTAGACAAGCTGACCAAGAAAGAGCACTATCAATTGATGATAGAAGGAAGATTACTGAAAAGCTACAAGAGAAAGAGTCAGAAATACAAAGACTTACAGAGCATCACCATGAGATTACAAATCAGATTATTCTTATGAGTCAAGAAGAAAATAGATGAATGTTGAACTCATTGAAAGAAGAGAATCCATCAGTGAGCTAAGGGAAGAGAATGAAAATTTGAAACAAGAAATAATAATTCAGCAACAGCATAATGAGATTATCAAGAAAGCTAAAGAAAGCAATAAAAGAATGGATGATTTTATTGAAGGACAACGAAGAGTCAACAACAACACCAGTCTAGGCTATACGGAGAATGGAGAATCACCCAATCAAGTTGATCAAAATAATGTCTATGCAAATCCAAGACCAAGGAAGCTGACATGCAATCACTGTGGAAAGCAAGGACATACATCAAATGTATGCAAGAGAAAAATAAAAGGTATTCCTAAATCTACATCTTCATTCATAGGATTTTTTTATAAATGTAACAAGAAAGGACATAAAGCTTATGAATGTAAGTCTGGGATGAAACAACAAAAGAAGGAAACCTACATGGACAAATGTTGTCCTACTTGCAAAATGAATGGGCACACAAATCTTGAATGCTAGAAGAAGAGAAAGCAAACATGGAAGCCTAAAGGTCAAGAAACTACCTATCAACATAAAAGAATCGGTAACCAATATGTATGGGATTGCAACACATGGACAAATTGCATAGCATGTGGAAGATTTGGTCACATTGCTGCAAATTGTATGAGAAAATGGACAAGAAATTCTAGAGGCTGGACTAACCCAGAATGGCATGCTTACACTATCATAAAGTTGGTCATCTCAAGAAAGACCGCAGAGACCGAATGATAGAGACCAGTACATTACCCAATGGAAATACACTTGAAGACATCTGGAAGATGAGAAACAAAATGTGGAGGAAAGATACCAACAATGATAAAGCTAGACTGAGAAATGCAATTGGTGACACCCTATCCAATGGATCTGGTGACATCACCACCCCCACCTAAGAAGAAAAAGTATGGAACTGCATTTCACTAAGTAGTATTTTACATCAGTTCCATGATCTATTGATGAAATGCCAAATTAGCATAAGTAAAAGATGCATCATGATATTACTTGTTAAAATATGTGAAAACTATTCCATCAGGCAATATATACCAAAATCCATCAGTATACACTCAAAGCTGAAATTGTCTACACTTACCGAGCATCGTCGGTTAACATGTAAAAGCAAAAGTTGCTAGTGTAAACTGAGACATGTTGGTAATCAAGAAAAAATGAAAAGGTAGTGTTCGCAATACACCAAAACCCATCAGTAAAAGCAAGAAGTTAGATGACTGCCCCGAAGCATCGCGTTGTCACCGAAGAAATAAGTTAGTGTTTAACCTGATGACTCTATCTTCACACATCGAGGAGGGGTTGAGCATTAATGACTCATTTTTAGGGAAAACATCTATAAAAAGGTGATGGAAGGGTTTCATTATTCACCACAAGCAGAGAAGATCAACAAAAGAAAAATTTGAGAAAATAGCGACAGCATAACAGAGTGACTTCAACTCAACCCAAAGCACTCCAATAGATCAGTGATCACTACAGGAGTAAACAGTAAGTTCCTACAATAACCAAGAACTTTGTTTTATACTTTTTGAAGAAAGCCCTAAAATGTCTAAAACAGTGGCCACGACTTCAAGAACCACAAAACTAAAGAGAATCAAGAAGGATAAGGTTAAACTTATCAATAATTATGCCTGTGAGGAACCCCATTACAAGATATACTCTAAGGTTGCATCACAACCCGACAATGCTGGAGCATTCTCACGAATACCAGCTAGGGTTTTTCTCATCGAAGACATGCGAGCATACATTCACTGCAAGATTATAGAAATTGTCGACCTAGAGGTTGAACAAGCTTACAAGAAGCTATGTGATGATGATGGATCTATCAAAGATTAACACAAGAACATAGAGGTGAAAGGGCTCACTAACGCCCTACTATTCCTGAAGGTATTCAAGACCAAGTGGATTTGGTTAGTACTAAGCAGAATTGACAATCACAAGCTATTGTTGGATGAGCCTAAAATGATAACCCAAGATGTTATTCATGCAGTCATGGGTTATCCAATAACCAATAAGGTAAAGGCTTTGAAACACCCACCCAAGGCTGAGATTGAAAAGAACACAGGAGCCAAGTGAACTGCCTCACAATAGGTGCTTAGTAACCATGCCCAAAGCCTCTCTTAGGAATAGTTCATTCAATCTAAGGATTAATTCTCCCACCATGAGGTGCATTTAGTTTGTCAACCCACGGACATATACTAGAAATGGTATGGCACTGTATGTGCACTAAGTCCCTTAAAGATTCATTCTACCTATGTTGCAGGAAGGTAAAATGCATGAAAGGAATCTACGCTAGATCTACAGGAAAGGAAACACACTTACTCCTTACTGAAATGAATGCTACAAATTGCAAACTCTAGTTAAGCCTATTCTTTCAACCTAGAGCATTTACTATAACTATCCTTGCAGGTGTTGCAGGAACATTCACAAAGTACAATGTTGCAGGAAGAAATTGTAATCTTCTATCTAGAATGATGAGAATGCTGAAAGTAAATCTATGCTACTCTATTCTAATCCACCTTTCAAGTGGCCCCCCTTGGTTCTTCTAATATATTAACATGGAAGATAAACCAAAAGTCACTTCATTATATTTCAAGAACTGATTACATAAAAATAATACATAAAACTAGAAATGAACTTGTTGTGCAAGATACAACACTGTATTCCCAAAAATTCTAAACTTACAAACTAACAGTCCAATCCCTGAAAATAGAGGATCAAAACTTTATTCTAAAATAGAAAATAAAAGATCTGACTGAAATCATGCTAGAGAAGAAAAGGGAAACGTAACAGCCCACGACATATGCAATGAAGTCTGGGTGACCAAGTCAAACATGATGAGAGCACAAAGGGAATATAGCAGCACTACATTCTTGCATTCCTGGAACAGTGGCTCCTCATTTGTAGTACCCGTGTCTTCTGGTGCCATGATGGTTACTCATCGCAGCTGGATTTCAATGCTCTCTTTTAAATGTTTTCGACCACTCTCAAGTGGCTCCTACTTCCTGGAAGGTTAGTTATCATGCAAAGATATCCATACAAGTAAACTTAATCAAATTGATCCAAATATTAGAACACATATTCTGATTGCTATATGAAATACTGCAATATATATATATATATATATATATATATATATAATTTGGCAAAACATGACTTAACTATCTACCCATGGGTTTGACAATTCTAATTGTACTTTGACACAAGTTCATCTGATTATAAGCCCACAAATGTTTTGTTAATACTCAAAAATAGAGTATAAAGATTAATATAATAGAGACGGTAAATGGTCTCATCACCAAGTGTGATGGTAGGGACTTAAGGTATACACCATCACAGTTGATGAACTAAAATTTGGAGCATATTTCCTAGGCTACAAATTCTTTCAAGCCAACAGGATGAACAACATAGCATCCGATGTAGTGGATACAGCATACAAGATTGTAAAGAAAGGAACTAAGTTGGATCTGTCAGAACTTCTACTAAACCATTTAGAATAAAACACGAGAACAATCAGAAATGCAAAGATAAATACATGTAAGTTTGGCTCACTTATTATGTGCATTTTCTTTTACTTCCAAGAATCATTTCCATCAGTAGGAGATATTAAATGGGATTGTAACGCCCCGAAAACATCAAATCATCCATAAATTATCAATTTAATTTTCTCTATAGTATCAACTATATCAAGAGATTAATTTTTCATTTTCTAAGAGATCTAAAGGGAATTTCTTCCCAAAATTTTGATAGTGTAACCCTACAATGCTAAGATTATAGAGAATGAAAGAAATAGAGATCTAGGGTTTCTAGAAACACCTGAAAGCATAGAAAACATCTATAAGCCAATCAAAGACTAAATCTAAGAACATGTATTAAAACATCACTGAAAACCTCTGATCTACAAAATCAAATCCATACAAGGAAAATGAACCCTACCTTAAATCCAATGCTAGAAACGAAAGAATGTAGCTTGGATGATGAGAGCAAATCTGAAAACCCTCAAGTCCAATTCAACCACAGATCTGTCAACAATGAAGATCCAAGCACACACACACAAGCAATAGCAAATCTTGAAAACTTTGAAGCAACCCAGATCCACAACAATCCACTATTTCTCAAAAATCCCCAAATCACCAAGAGCTCTCCAATTCTCTAAAACCTGTTATCAGAGAATGAATGACCAATTTCCCCTAAAGAGATTCAAATTCCCCTAATCATGCAAAGGTGAATGACAACTCTCAAATCAATCCCTAGTTTAACTCAACTCCAAAATTGAAAGTAAATCCAATTAATTAAATAAAATATCCTTTATT
>MU223433.1:9332-20831 GCA_018584345.1 Thuja plicata | reverse complement strand
GCGACATGTGCAGTGGATGTGAGTTATGGTGGTTTCATGGTTATCCATGAGGATTGTATTTATGGTTATGTAAGTTGTATTTGTTATGTTTAATCAGATGGAATCTTTTGTTATTATGTTAGTTGTGTTTTTCTTTAAGTAATTCAACGTCATGGGACCCTTGAGTCATGTAATTTATGTGAGTGTAAGACATGTGTATAAATGGTAATCGCTTCCGCATGATTGTATGTCTCTTTATGTTAACAAAAAAAAAAATTATTCAGCACACATAGTGACATGTTTAGGTTAATCTCTCTCGGGTTCCCTGGCATGGCGTTACAGGGATACCACTATACCTATCACCATCTAGATCAGTGAGTTTATAACATCACAGGGAAACAATTTTGAGACGGTCATGGATGAGTACTTTACTAGATTCAAGGACAGAATGCAGAAAAGAGTAAGGATCCCAGAACAACTAATTGAGAAATTAAAAGATGATATATGTTTCATGGTTGACACAAACCACACATACATCAAGCCTGTTGTACCAAGGAGATCATGGTTACAACCATTAGACTATGAGGTTAATATTGATCAAGCATCCAATGCAATCGATGCATTGATTAATGAGCCATTAGACAAAACACAACCAAAGTTTGGTACTTATGAAGAGGCCAAAGCAAGAATCAAAACCGGCTTGGTTGTAAATAAAATAGAAAGGAAGAAAGATAAAATGTTTAAGAACCTGAAGAAAATATTGTCAGTTACAGAGGAAGAAACTGAACAAAAGGAAGAGACCAAAGGGCAGTCGCCTATTGGTGAGGCTGAGCAAGAAAGTGACTCTGAATCTATAGAGTTAGATACTTCGTTGCCAACACTAGCTAAGAAGCCAAGAATCACAACTATTTCAAGGACAAGAAGCTATATATCTAAGGACACGAGTCCTTCACCCTTGAAGAAAGGTCAAGTAAGGACATACAAGAGGAAACTAGCCACACAAAAAAGAGGGCCAACAAAGAGAAGAAAACTCATTAGAACCAAAGAAGATATTGAGGACACATTACAAGATGAAGGTGTTCAAGAGGAAAAGAAAAAGATACCTGAAATAGTTGATGAAATTTGTGCCTCAATTATAAAATTAGGTAATGCAAATAGTAAAAAGGTCAAACAATGGTTAACATTGGATCCCTTGGATCAAAATAAAATTGAGGAAGCAATCATTGAAATTATTTTCATACACAAATACCTCCCAATGCAACTGGCAGACAAAATGCCCAAAGAACTTCAAGATAGACTATCGGGAAGATGGACTTTTGCCTTGCACTACAAGAAAGAAATCAGGGAAAGAGCCCTAGTATTAATCATGCCTCCCGAATCCAAAATGGAGGAAATCAAAGAAATGATGAAATCTCATTCCAAAAGGTTCTCACCGAAGTTGAGAGCCTACCAAGTACTTAAAGGACATCTACTAGAGTTGGACCAAAAAAGTGAAGCTGAATGGAGGAAAATACTTGATATTCTTGAAAAGGATACAAGTCCCGAGCCATAGGGAGCTCCAATCGAGAATCAGGAAATCAAGAATGATCAGGCTACTCAGAGCATAGAATGAATTATCATCACAAATGTTGAATTGGATAAAGAAGAAATGGACACAATAGGCAACAAGGATATGGATGTTGCAGATGAGACATGGTCGGACACCACTATGAAAAATATTATGGAAAACACAGTCATTGACATAACAGATGATCCAGTAGAAGAAATAAAAAAATATGAAGATGTCACTATTATCAAGGACAAGACCAATGAACAAGACATCACATTCGACACTTCACAGGTGAACATATCAAGCAACATGCCAATATTGATGCAAGCCATCAATTTACTTCAAGAAAAAGACAAATCACCTGACAAATATTCAAGCATTCTTGAGAATGCAGGCAAAGAAGGAAAGAAAGACAACACCGATGACCAAAATGTCATCGAAGTCACTCAAACTATAACCAAAACTGACAAGGTTACAGAAGGAAACTTAAATAAAATAGATGGAGACACTACTAAGAAGGATGCACAAACAAAGGAAGATGAAGTACATAAGGATATCAATGAAGGAGCGAAAACAAAAGATGACACTCCTGAGGAAACTGAAAAGGTTTCTATAGATAATGTTAAGGTTGATGTGGAGATGTCTACTCAAAATCGACAAGCTGACACCAAAGCATAGAAGAAAAAAGAGGAAACACCACAAATCACTTCATCCAGCACAACAGAGAAAGCTGAGAAGTTGGCTATGGTCCTACATTCAAGTGAAAATAAGAACAAGAAGAAGAAGAAGAAGAAGAAGAAATCCAAAAAGAGTAAGTTGGAAGTCACTCTAGATGAAATCATTGAGATACCCAAATGTGACCCAATTACACTAGACTATGAAGCACTTAAAGAGTATGGTGAAATATGCCAAAGGAAGGCACTACAGGAGAAGCTACGAAAGAAGCACCGAAACTCAATGGTACTCAAAACAACTAGGGACATCTTGAGTCAGATTGTACCCGATGTTGATGTTGATCATAATAGACCTATCCTTGATCAGCTAACCACTCTCACCGAGGCCATCACAACACAGAACATTGATGCAGAAAAGGAAATTGAGGATAGAGTGGAGCAGAAGTATCAGTACAAACTCGTTGAAAAGATCAGCTAAGAAGTGGCAAAAAACAAGGTAAAGCTTTCAAAATTCGTAAGTGAATTAGATCCAATAATTTTTGAAGCTATTTCCTTGATACAAAAATTAAGCACACTTAAAAAATTCACTAAGGAGCATAGTGATAACATAGAAAATTTAGATTCTGACATAGCTACTAGTGCTAAAAGCTTAACCACCAAGGAAAATGCAATAAAGTTACATTATGAGAAAATTATTGAGATAAAAAGGTCAAGAAAGGAACTGTGGGAAACAGAAACACAATTCAGGGAAGAGGTCACCGAGCTCCAAGTTCAACTTCTACCAAATCTAACACTGCTTCAACAACACATCAGTTCAGCAAGACAACTGATAGCTACTCCTGAGATGTCTGTAGCAGACAGCATCTATGACATGCATGCAAGGATCACACTTGAGCACATGGCTCTAGAGAACCTAAAAGAAAATTGGGAGAAGATGATGGAGGACATGAAGTTCTCACACTCTCATATTTTTTATAATTTATAGGTATAAACCTTTTCCCTTACTATCAGAAAAGGGGGAAAATAATGATATGTACATATGGGAAACCACAGTGTTATGATATCATATATATACAGCACATGGTCAAAATAAAAGAAGTATCATGTACATACGCTTAGTATATACCTGCATATTCATAGGGGGAGTCATTAAATGACTAAGGAAATTATATGATGTACATACTAAACAGTTTTGTAAGTATTTTACACATATCATTTTTTGATACTAATGTCAAAGGGGGAGATTGATGATATTATTTTATCATTAGTATTCAAAGAACATCTTCGGTGAACATACACCGAAAGATGGGATAAGAGAAAACTGAAAGATAGACTTTTAGGAACACCAAAAGTAAGATATAAGACATCACCAAAAATTGCTAAGTACATACAAAATTGACGACATAGTTTTGTGTGTAAACTAAAAATGCAAAGTGGGAAGGATAAAGAGGAACCCAGCAGTGGAACCCGATGATCAGGATATAGTGCAACCTGAGAGAACAGTCAAAGAGAAACCCAAGAGAATAGTTCAAGCAAGGAAATGGAGAGACAGTCAACTGGTTTTATAGCATAACCGATCGACAGAAATTGAAAGTCATTTAAAGCCCGCAAAAAGTGGATCTGACTTCTACGTCATATAAAATAGTCATATTCTATTTATAGAGTCTTGATTTGTTTTAAAACCATTACTTTAGGGACAAAAAACATTAATGTAAGTGTTTTAATCAGTCTAACTGATTTAAAACATATAGACTAGAAGATCAAGGTAAAGTTGTAAACCTATGATCATAGAGTTAATATTGTTTTACATGAAACATGATTAGGTCAATCTATCTTATAAATAGATGTTTTAATAATCTTTTATGAGAGAGAGGATGGATCAAAGGATGCATGAATCCTACAAACACATCTATGGATCAGACTAAAATTTTCAAGAACCAGAACAGCAAAAGGTGAATTTGGTTATCAAGAACCAAGAACAGAGGCTACCGAGCAATAGAGGTATTATTCAATCACATTAGGTGATACACTTATTAATATAATCTTAAATGGATCTATAGTCAGCAATAGGAGATTGCATACACCAAGTCAGATTATAATTTTCTCACATTCTAACAAGTGAAGAAAATTGTAAAAATCCTTTCAAAGAAGGTGGATTTAACCATCCAATTGTAAATCTCTTAAATGAGTGCACATTCAACAGTGATGCAAAAGCTCTTAATAGAGTAGAATTTAACATGTCTCCATAGGTACTCTGAACAGGGTAGATCATCAGAAGTGATCAAATTGTAATCCTTAACCGGCCCCTTCCAATCTGCAGATAGTGAATAATTTGTGGGTGCCATCCCCACTGCAGTTTTTACTTCCTAACAGGATTTTTTTGCGATATCATATCTTGCGTTATGTGTCAATTACTTTCATGAATTTTTCTATGAATATTCATATATTTGTTAAGTTAAAGAATTTATAAGTCTTACACAAAGTTAGTATAGATCAAATGGTTGGATATACAATTGATTACACAAAGGTTAATTGATAAAACATATAAAATTTTTAGAGGTGCTGATTCACCCCTCCCCTCTTAGTACACACTTTCCATTAATTCCAACACCCCTTGCACTCTACACTTGGGGGAAAGCTCCATCCATTCTACCTACCAAACATACCTTCCATATACCCTATCCCACATCTATCATCCTCTATATGTGCATCCTCATTTTCCCATCTTTGATCTTGACTATCGTATTAATTCCCTCCATCGTTGACATCCTCCATATCCCTTGTGCATTATCCATACACTATCCATAATCCTATATAAGTCCATCCACTCTATCCATATTTGATCTTGACATCCTATTCATATCATCCATCTCATATTCCTTATCCTATTTCTTTCCTTCATCCCCCATCTAGAATCCTATAAAAGTCAATCCTCTTTACCATGTCTTTGATCTTGATTATCCCATGCATTTCCTCTATACATTATCCATTATCCTATGTATCATTATCCTCTATCCTATTCATAGCCTCCATCTCATATCCCTTTCCACATCTCCTACCTTTTCTCTTCATACAAACTAGAGGCACTAAAATATCCATGCATGCTTTGGACGACACGCCTTTATCCCCTCAATAGACATCCCTTATACTCTATCCATCCATCTCATATAGCCTTTATCCTCCATCTCTCCATCCTTCATCCTCCCACCTCTAGTATTGGGGACATCCTTTGCAACATTGTCCTTGGATCCTACTCCCCTTATTCCCCATCCTTTAGTCTTCCACTCACATCCCTTATGCACCATCCTTCCATCATTTATCCCCCACCTTCCCATCCTTCATTTTCCTACCTAAAGTGTGGTTAATTTCACTCATTTTCTATAGTTATTGGATCTCCACCCTTTAATCCCATACTACATATTCATCCATCTCATATTACCTACCCATCCATTCCCTCCATCTATCTCTTATCCAAGCTACTTCTCCATCATTCCATACTTTGTTATTCCTTGATTCTCCATTGTCATTGGTCCCAAGCCATTTTATCCCTTCTCCATATTTCAATTCTTTCTATCTAATCTACTTATCTTCTCCCCATCCTATCCAATTCAATTCATTTATCTTTCAAGTCCCTTCTATCCAACCTGAAAAAATCTATAAAAAAAAAACCTAAAAAATAAAATATTAAAAAAACAAATAAAGTTAAAAAAAATGCAATAAAATTAAGAATGATAAATCCTAATCCATGCAATTCAATATTTCAATCTAGCACATCAATCTTTAATCAAGTCATCATCTTGACCTAGATCAGCTGATAATCCATTAATCAAATTTTTAATCCAATCATCATCGTGGGATGTATCTTTCCCAATCTCCTTGGATGTGCATTGTTCTTATCGTTAACTTTTTCATCCTCAATCAATCAATTAGTTTTCAGTTTGACTAGGGGCAAAATTTTGGTTTGTTGTGCATGCTCTCTTATTGCTTGTATGTGTTAGCATTTTTTTTGCATTTATCACGGTCTTTGCATCCTATTGTCACAAGGCATCATGGTCTTCCATATCATGGACATATAGTTCTATTTGACCTTTTTTATAACATATTTGACACCTTGTCATTTTGGTTCCTCATACCTTGGTGCATAACATCAAGTACAATATCAAACCTAGGTTGCTCACACCATTGTAGCATGATTTTCTTCTATTCTTCCTTCATCATCCTTATCATTTTCCCTCTCCTTCCATACTCCTATCCATTTAGAGAGCACACATGTGCTCTCTAAACCTGTATTTCCTCTCAAGGGGGCATACTACTCCCTCCTCGTCATTCTTCCTCATCCTTCCATGATTGGGGCATCATGCTTCTAGTCTTATCCTTTTATCCAATATGTTTTATTCTTCTTTGATATAACATCATTTCATGATTCTACATCAAAGAGGGGTAAAATGTAGACACCTAAAATTGTCCAATCGCACTTTAATATTAATTCTTATTAATATTTTCCCTTACCATTATAGTTGATTTTAATTAATTACTATATTGTTATATTTCTCTATTTATTTAATTAAATTTAATCTAATTAAATAAATTCATTTTTCCTTTGTATTTAAATTATATTTAAATACTATAATATATTAAATTCAATTTAATATATTATCCCTCCATTTCTTAATATAAAATAAATTTTATTTATTTTATTCCTCCACTAGCCTAAAGTTATTCTAAACCTTGATTAAATTAAAATTATACTAATTTAATCCTCTTTTCACTTTTTCCTAATCTTTTTTTTGATAAATATTCCTCTAATCTTGATTAAAGGTGGATTACCTCTAATCATTTGCACAATGACCTTTTCCAAGGTAGCCACCTCTCCATCTCTTTTCTCCTCCAATCATTTCAAATTTCCTCTTTCCCTCTAAAAATGAAGTTTGACTTTTTCATCTTTTGCCTCTTAATCTTGGTCATCCATTCTTTTGCCTCTTAATCTCCTTCATTCTCACCAAAACGCTACCTAATCTCTTAATCTTAGCCATTCATATTTTTGCCTCTTAATCTCCATCATCCAATTATACCTAACTCTTTCAAAAATCTATAAAATAGGAGCCTTCTCCTCATATGAGAATAATGGATCATCTCTCATACATTGTTATGTTGCTAGAATGTGAGCAACCACATACCTTCTACAACAACATTATCAAACACTTTAACATTTTGGGAGGTTTCATTGCATATTTTATGTTGAAGTAGTTTAAGTATATTTCTTATTTTATTTCATCATATTTGCATGTTTGTTTCTCTGCAACATTTGAGGTGTATGTAATAATGTAGGAAATAGTCTAGTTGATTATGCTTATTTCTTTATTTGCATTTTTACATATTACATTTTGGCACGCCCGGTCGGAACATAAATAAGAGATCTTGATTTTTATTTCTCAGGAGGCCTTCTTGGGGACTTGATCACCTCAAGGGATGACCTCAACTCTCGTGTTCCAGTGGAGTATAAATATTGGGAAGTAAATCCAAAGACACCTCTCTTGGAAGTAGAATATTGTTACTCTTAGCCAAGCCCCAAAGAACTTTATACCATTGGGAAGTGATGGTGGAGATTTGGGTTACCGTCTCCTCCCAGCTGTGTAGCATTATTCTCTTTCATCTACGGATTTGGGCATCATGTACCTTGCGTATATGAAGGAAATTCTCTTAGTTGAGCTTCTAAAACTTAGTTGAAGCTTGAATAGGATTTTTGGTGTGTTTGATGTTCTTGAATGTTTAAAACCTTCCCCATTTGCTATGAAAAGGGGGCACACCATCCAAATTTAGCCCTAGGATTTTTGTCTTGTATATAATTTCATTGTTTTCTTACATTTTAACTTTAAAAAATCCGAAAAATATCATAAAATTCAAAATCCAAAAAAAAATCATAAAGTTTGAAAATACAAATACATCAAAAAATTAAAATATTGCAAAAACAAAAACAAAATCATCTTGTTTAAGTATAGTTGTCCCTCAAGTCAATCTTTCGACATCATCTTCACATCACCTCTTCCATAAATCAACTTCTTCTTCATTTTCTTCATACTTATTATCCTAGTCACCCTCTTAATCATCCAAATCATTCCTCTACATCTTTAATCATTTAGTTGGTTATATAATCTCATCATTAATCTTCCATTCAATCTAATCACATCATCATTCTTCTAATCCAATTCACTAGTCAACCTAATATCATTCTATCCAATCCTAATCTAATTCATCTTCCTCTTCATCCAAAACCAATCCCCCTTTATTTATTCACTTGTCTCCAAACATCTAGGGTCTATCTTTCAAATTTCATCCATTCTTAGTTCAAATCTTCATTTACATCATCTTCTCCATCTAAATTTTTATAAAACCTTCCACTTTTGGCTTAGGAGCACCATCATCTACATTGGACTTCATCAATCAATATCAATCCTTACCTTTCATACCTTCATCATATTTCCATCTCAAATCTAAGGTAGAAAGATTTATCATAGTGTTAGAAGGAGCCTTATCATTATAAAAAAAATTAATCTTGCCACTTGAGAACATCAGTCTGTCTTGAGTGGTCAATCCAATCCTATCTTTCTCAAGATTGTAAGTCTATCTTTGATTAGGAAAAATCATCTTCATTACTCCTTATTGTTTACACCTTATTGGATCATATTACACTATGGTTTGTCTTAAATCTTCATCAGCAATCTTTATCAATCAATCTTGATGCTTTGTCTGTTAATCCAATCAATCAATTTCATATCCAATCAATCAATCAATCCTTTTACCAGTCAATCAAATTAATCAAATCTTGAGTCCTTTCCCTCGCAATCATCATCAAATCAAAATAACCTTTGAAGCCCTATCCTCGTATCAAAAAATAAAAAAATATTGCTCATAGTCCAAGATTACTCCTTCTTTCCAAACGTCACTTGTTTATCTTCAAAGCTCATCCATTGTCAATCCTAATCTTCGTCCTAATCTTCGTCTAATCCAATCAAAAGCCCCTTTCAAATATCATGAACCCAAATTGGATTGACAAAGTGGTCAATCACCTTCAAATGCAATATTCCGATCCCCCCCCTTCAATACAACCAACCTATCACACACCCCCTAATCATCAATCTGTTAATATTTGTAGCTTCAGTCGTATGATCATTAGAATATATATAATACATGTTGATTAATAATAATATATTATATATGTTATATTATTATTAATCATATGAAATTTAATATTCAATATTAAATTATTATATTATTCTTAATCAATAATTGATTGATGAAACATTATAAGATTGATTAAATTATGATTAATAGGAAGAGGCATGTCCTTTCTTATAAATAATAATGAATAGACATGTCTGAAGGGACATGTCTCTCCTAGCCTCATTCCTAATATAAATGAAAGAGAGATTGCTGCATTTGTAAAACACACAAAATAGACTGCTATTACATTTGCAGCTATCTTCAAACTTAACATGGTATCAGAGCCAGACTGCAAATGTAAGAGAGTAGTTTGTTGATGGTGAATGTGTGACTGTCTCAGAAAATACAGTTGTATACACTAAAAAATGGCTTTATTGATTTATTAATTAATTAAATATTTATTATTTAATTAATATTGACTTGATGAATTGATTAAATATTTATTATTTAATTAATGTGTATTTCTTCTATTTATTTAATAAATTATTATATTTATTAAGTAAATTCACTATAGTCTATTTTTCTTATCCTAGGTCTTCTAAATTAGTCCTATTAAAAGTGATTTAATTAAATACACAATCACTAAATATGAATAAGTCCCCTAGTCCACCTATAAACCTAGTCACCTTACACATCACCTTGGCTAAAATAGTTAATTATTATTAATTAATAATTAATCATTATCCTCACCCACACATGTCCTATTCTTAAGGGCTATTTTTCCTTATAAGACTTGGTCTCATGACCACATGTCTTCTCCTACACCAAGTCAAGAAGCAATCCCTATTCCTAAGGAGCTTCTCAAGCCACCTCTAAGAGTCCAAGATGACTCATGGGACACTTGTACGAAGAGTCCCCATGAGGAATGAGTCCTTCCTCTTTCCTCTCCATGGTCTTTGTGAGACACTTGACATGTGTCTTTCTCTTCCATCTTCTTCTCCCCTATGTCAATGTAGGAGGAACATCCTTCCTATTCTTCCTCTCACATTCCAACTATATCCCCCTTTCTCTCAACCCCTTTAACCAAGTCAATAGAAACCCTAGGATCTTCCACCTTTCATTCTCCACCCTAGGATCGTGCCACCTAGGCTTAGGTCCTCCAAAATCCTATAAAAGGAGCCTCATTCCCCTTTTTTGATCTAGTAGTGAGCATTCAAGCAATAGGTAATCAAGCATTAAAGTGATCAAGAATTCAAGAATCCAAGCATTCAAGCAATCAAGCATTTCCACAAGAATTCCATCATCCATTTGCATTATCAAGGTTTTAGACCATTTTGCATTCAACCATACAATCTCCACACTTTGGTAGCATCTTGGACAAAAGAGCTTCATTTGAAAATCTGAGAGCTCAACATACATTCAAGAAACCAAAGCTAGGAGGGAAATGGAAACAAGCTACATTGGGTAGGTGAAGGTAACTTTATTTTTTTGCTTCATTTAAACTTGTAATCTTCATTGTGTTTGCATTTAGATTGATTTATTAGTTAGATTAGTTAATATTTCATTTAGAGTAGTTAACCATCTATTTTGCATACAACAGTCTCGATAAAAAGGACCATATCTCACAAATGCACCATTGGATTTTGCTACATTTTGGATATGTTGGTGAAATCCTAATTTCAAAGAATCTCACCGAAGTGATTAGAGAGAAAGTCTTGGATGCAAAAGTTATGACAGAATATGTACGGGTCTATGTGAAATTTCTGAAAATGACTTTCATTAAAAAGATATATTAATTTGTTATGATCGTGATCAAGCAATAACAAAGAAGCATGAATTCAAGGAAGGGTGTCTATTTCTATAAAGAAAGGATCAATTATATATTGTCACCTCTCTTGGAGCATTCAAGGCATTTAACAAGAAGACATGAGTATTGTTCAACAATATAAGAGTGAGAATTGTACATTGTGGGGGGAATAATAACCAATGTTACATTTCCATTTGAACCGTCCTTAGTGGAGAGTGAGAAAATGGTGATCATCCACTCTAGGTTGTCACTCTATATGAAGGTCGTCAACATGGCTAGCATGAATAACATTATGATCTCCTGCAGCGTGTCCTCCACAAACAACTTCA
>MU223432.1:468026-526618 GCA_018584345.1 Thuja plicata | reverse complement strand
ATTAAGGCCATCTCGTTCAACCGCTTCTTCCACCATGGTTGCAGCATTTCCATCATGTGCAATTTGGTCCCATTTTGCTGAAGGACCCTCCATATATGTAGGATCAACACGAGAGAGAAGGCAAAGCATGCTATGAATGTTCACCAGATTCTCTGCTTTCTTTGACCCCAATCAGTTCCTCTTCAATGAATGAATAAAACCATAAGTACTCCAATTCGTCTCACTAGCAAAAGAACTAGCCCCTTTTAAAATAAAATGACTTAAATCATTTAAAATCGCCTTGCTCAGAAAACAATTAAATGAGGGTCAAAATCATAAAATTACTTAATGTTGTATTTTAAATTTGTTTTTAACGAGGAGATGGGCGGGAGACTTCATTTTTTTAGAATCGGAGACTCGGATTCTTCAGGAGAATTCACCATGAAGTCTCCAGCCATTTTTGAAGACTCCGGAGACACGAAAAAGTCTCGGAGACCTGTCTCCGTCTCCGAGACGCGTCTGGAGGGGGGGAGACGGGTCTCCGGGTAATACTGCTGTGGTGCTCTACCATTCGAGTCACTGGTCCTCTTTCTGACAGGCTTTTTTGCAGGCTTCTTATTAGGGTTCAGGGGTGGTTCATTTCGCCCCTATGCAAAATACTTTTTAGGGTTTGATCAAATGAAGACAAATGAAATAAAAGCAAATAAATTTAAAAATTATCTCTTCTTTTCTGCAGATGACTTTGTGGTCCATGGCTAAGTCTCCACTTATGTTTGGAGGTGATTTGCGGCATATTGATGATATAACAATGAGTCTTATTACAAATCCTACCTTGCTGGCTATAAATGCTTACAGTACCAATAATAAAGAGGTAAGTTCTGAATTACTAATGCGATCTTAAATGTTGATCATTATTGTGTGTTATGCTTAATCTTTTTAATCTAAAATTGTATTGACAATGATTTGTTTCCTTACAGTTTTCTCAAATTAGTTTTGTTCGAAGGAATGGTCACCATAAAATAGAAGCAAGCCCAAAACTTGGTTCAAGCACTGAATTCCTGCTAAAGATTTCAAGTTGCAATGTAAAGAATACAAAGAACTGGGGCATTAGAACTACAAATGAACAGATGAATGAAGTTTGTTGGAATGACAGCTTGGCTATGAATAATGAAGGGATATGCCTAGATTATAGAACTCAAACTAATGCATCATTGTAAGTCATCGACACTAGGCATGGTATTATGACATATTTGATTTGAATTCAAGTTACTTTCTCTGAAGAACGGTTCTAGATTTTACAATAATATAATTATCATATATCTATAATTCAAACAGGCTTATAATACTAATAATACATTGTATGCATTCTTAGATCCATAGACAATAGACGATCTCGTCTTTTAGAATCTATCATAGGGGAAGTGTGTTTAGACTCTTCTCCAAATGAGGCATTTACATTTGATCAATTAAAAAGCAATCACTTTGCACCATGTACTAACCATATAAGTCAGGTAATTTATTAAATTTTATTGGATTTCTTAATTCTACTATGTTTTACCTATTTTATTATCTTATTGTTTGTCACATATTATGGTCGTTTTATGAAAGGACTGGGAACTAACAAATGGAGCACTTAAAAATACTTACACCGGCCTTTGTGCAAGCGTTTCTAAAGTTGAAGGTGATTTTTCTAGCCATAAATTAGAACAAATTCTTTGTTATTATATGGCATTTTCATTAGTAGTTTAGCTAATATAATATTTATTATTAATAACATTTTTTTATTGAAGGTCTGAATCAAATTGATAATGCACGTGCTTGGATAGCAAACGGTTTAAAGGGTTTGTAACACTGCCTCCTTATTTGCTTAGAAAACTATAATATTTTTAGATTAATGCATTTTAAGGTACTGTATCCAATGTTGAAAGTTTTTTTTATATAGGAAGTCTCCTTTTTAGTAAGAAATGCTTATATACTTGAAAGAACTGACTTATTTTGATGCTTTTCCAACGTGTAAATTTTGTAGGGGAAACTTACATTGCATTCTTTAATTTGGGCCCCAATACACTTACTATATCTGCAAAGACGGAGGACGTTATACACACATTTCGTACAGGTTACACAGATAGTGACCAGATGAGGACCAAAAATGAATTACATGCAAAAGAATGCTCATGTTTTGAAGTTTGGAGTGGTCGAGATCTTGGAGTTGTAGAAGATAGAATAGTCATAGATGTTTTAAGTCATGGTTGCGCTTTAATTAGTTTAACATGTACTTAGTTGTAATATATATAATTTAGATGTCAGTGATAATATTTATTGGATAAAGATTCTAAATCATCTTTCAAGGTTGTATGATACAGGCAATACTTTTTTCCTACAAATGTTACTAAATCAATTGCTATACAATCTACCATTTTTGTCTAAATTAACAAATGATAATTAAATGTAACTATAAATAATGGATGAACATAAAAAGATGAAAATTGTTCTTAGTTAATTAGAGTACTTTTCATTGTGCCGTCTCTTCCATATCTTCGAATCTCAAGGGCATGGTTTGACCTTGTCTTGAGCTTGAGCAAAAACTTATGAGGGTATCATTTACAAGCCTCATAAGTTTTGCACCTGCTACATCTCATAACCCAACTGGAAGACTCTTGGATAAACCAAAATTTTATAGCTCCTGTAAAAAGCTCAGTTGAATATGTTCTATTTAATTATAATTTCTTTTTTCGTTGTTTTAGTGAAGGGAGAGATACAATAATCTCATCTAAGATCAGCTTCCCCTAAATAAATCTCAAAAGAATAAATTTAAGCTTGTTTGCCAGGGCTTTTCTTATTACATTTTAGCGTATTACAAAGTGCTACAAGACAAAATTCAAGATGACTGGGAATTAATGCGATCAAGGTGCATTTTAAATCCATGATAATCTTCTTGCTTATATGGGACTCGTTTAATCCCTCACATCGTCATTCCTAGAATATCATTGGGCCAAAAAAATCCTATTGGAAAATTGGTAATTTTCCTCTTTGTAAACCACTTTTTTAATTTATTCATCTGTAAATGGAGTGTATAAGAATAGTTTTATGCTGAGTGGAATGGGCAATGAGTCAATTTACTGAAAGGATACGAAGAGTCACATTTTACCTGATTGACATCTATGTAAGTATCCCATTTGTATTGTTCTAACATCAGTATTCAATACTGTATGTTTATATATCTCCAGCCAGAAGTAATTCAAAGCCAGAATTTTCCAGTCATTATGTCCGCTGCAAAATGGGACTATCATGTTTCATCTATCAAAAGATTAGGATTGCAACTAGATTTTATCAACCAATTGATGGCGTTCATAAAATATTTTTTTAAATAGAAAGATTGGGCGTACATTTTTGAATTTAGAATTTCTGTGATGCTCCCTTTCTGAAATTGAAATTAACTAGCAAGGTTCAAGGGATAAGCCTATAGGAAATTATAGGTAGAATTTAAATGTGAAAAATAAAAAAAAATAGATTTTTATATATTAATATAAATTTTCTATATTAGTTAAAATATTAGTAAAATAATCTATAATTAAATTAATTTTAATATTTTTTATTAGCATTTATCATTTCATAAAAAATAATTAGAGGCTATGTAAAAAATAGATTTAATGAAATAAAATTAAATCAAATGTCCTCAATCATTGTGAGAGACTTGAGCATTAGAGTAACATTTGTCAAGATACGGAAAGTTTGATGGGTTACAGATTTTGAAGTTGTGAAATTTTAGATAGACATGCATGCAAAATATGCACACATCAAGTAGGGCATATGAATAATATGATATAAATGGTGGTTATTTTATGGAATACAATGATTTAGTAGTAGAACAGTTATAATTTATTAAAAAAGATTCTACAAAACCTCAACTCAAATTAAAAACATTCAAGCAAATGCAATATGTATAGACTTGAAACCAAAGAGGAGGCATGCAATAAAACCACAAGCAAGGTTTAATTTCATTCCTTAAAGTGATTGGAGAGAGAGTAAGGCAAATTGAGTATTTGTCTCTGTTTATGGTCCAATAAAAAAATGCAAGTCACAATCTTCTATACTATAATCCAACATTTCAAAAAATTAGAATGAATAGTCTTCAAAATGGTGGAAAGTCATCAATAATAGTATGCATATGTTTAATCAAAAAGTTTATCAAAACAACAACACAATGTATAATGCACTAAAATAAAAAAGAGATGGCTACAAATACTTGGTCAAATCTGCAGCGTGTTAACATGTGTTTGATCCACTTTCGAAAGTGATATTGAATACTCACACTCTTGTTAATCCCTACTATATTTCAATAGAAATTGATATTTGGATTCTCAAATTGTTGTTTCAAAAGCAAAAAAACACGATTAATGTATGTTTGTGAATTCCACATTATTATTTCAAAAGCACAAAAACAAAGAGACATTTTTTTTTTTCCGTTTTGTTCATAATTTCTTGTTCAATAAAATAAATGATTAATTCTAATATCTTTTATTATTATTTATCTTTTTTTAAATAATTTTTTTTGAAACATTAAATAAAATAGATTAATAAAAGAAGATAATGTTCAAAGATATTCTTTTAAAAATAAGATAATAATAAAATATAGATTCACTTGAAATAAAAATAAAAAATAAAATATAGATTCATTCTTTTTTTGTAGTAATATTATCATCATCTTCATTGCCGTACTAGTTCTCTACTTCTTTATTACAGGATGTTCATTCTTGTTCTCTAGAAACTTCAATATCTCTTCTATGAGGCTCCACATAACTGACATCTCTTAACAATATCAACCTCTTGAATGATCTGCAACCTTACGTACATAGTCAATGACAATGTTTTCAACATTTTATCTTGCAAAGCTCTTTTTCCTTGTATGATGTTCCTTTCTTATGATGCGATAAATGTCCTGATCTCTTAAGACATTTGAATTAGGTAGATGATAAATTTATTCAATTTAGGCCTATTTCAAGTACTTCCTCTTGCCAAACCTTTATACCTCTAGAATTTTGACCCTAACATTCACAAAAGTCATAATGTTGTTCTTCACCCTTCATTATCATTTATTGCATCTATCTGGTCTCCATAACATTCACTTGTCTCTTTACGACAAAATGTCTTGTCCTTGCAACCTGTTTGCTCTTATTGACCATTTCAAGGATTCCTATCACTAACTCTTCATTTAAAGACAACAAAGTATTGCACTGAATCCTTGTTTCACTGTTCTACACTTTCATTAATGATGTTTTCATACAACACTGTCCTGGTATCCTACTACACTGTTTTAATCTTCTCATACCATTAATTTTGACATGCATCTTTGACAAAGTTTGTTACTGTTCTCATTTTTATTGGTGACACTCTTGCTTTTCAACTTGTTTTATATTGTGTCTTCATTGACTCGTTTCCCATAAGATTGAACAACACCAAGGCTAATATAATTAACATCATTGGTCATAATGTATCATAATGCTGTTAATACTTTGAGAACTGTCACTATGTTTATTAAGTATCCTTTTGTCTCCATTCACTCATGGCTGTCATGAACATCTTCAAACACTTGAACTTTCTAAATGTGTGGACATTTTCTTAAAGTCTTTCATCATGACATCTAACTGCTTCCATGCTTCTTACCTGGTTGTTACTTTGTCTCAAAGTTGTCTAGGAGCATTTTATGTCTTTTTCTGCCTTAGCATGTATTTTACTATTTTGACAATAGCTCACTAACATGACAAGATTTAACATTACAACATTTGTTGTCCTTGATAGTGCTTTATTGTGATCTTCTCTTTTATAATCATCACTTTTTGACAGTCATAAGAGTATCTAATCTTCCTCATTACTAGACACTATTATTGCTTCATTTCTTTTCCTATTAAATGACCACTGATCTTCACACAAACTTCATCTTCAGTTGTTTCTTTTTGACACACAAAGGGTACACAAAAAAATTGCATTGTTATCAACAATGATCTATCTGACTTCTTCTTTGTGCTTGCTGCAATTTCTTATTTTGAATATGCTGTCTTTTTTATGTAAACCCACTATTTCATTCAATATATCTATTGTTCTTGTGTACAAGGAAATGTGTGTAAAAGGAATACAATTAACTAGTAAATACATTTAGAACACAAATGCAATGCAAGAATCAAGATAAGACATAAAGAAACAATAAACAGACAGGAAAACAAACCACTTAAAACTTCGTTGTAGCCTCTTTGTTACAATGATTTGTCCAGGATAGTGTGATTGTATGTATGCTCATGGATTCTGTTAGAGTAAAGAAATAATTTAATTACCTTGATTAAATTAACTTTACTACCTCTTAAGATTTCACTTTATGCACTTGCATTAGTCATTTAATAAATAAATCTAATTATTAAATGCCTATTTACCTATAAGGGTTTCCTATTAGGTTTTACGATCTCCTTCTATAAGGATTGATCCTTTGTATATTTTATTCATTCTTTTGGCTGATAATAATTTTTCACATTGTCAGAGCAAAACCCTTGTTTGTTTCCTACAGATTTCTTCCTTGTGACAGGTTTTTGCATGCAAGTTTCTTGGGCTTATAATAGATTTTTTTTTCATCAAATCTTACATGGTATCTGAGCTGGATCTGCTGTAGATTGTTCATGTTTGAAAAAAGAGAGGAGCAAGGGTTTGACAGAAGAAATTTGGGATTTTTCAGCTAATTTGAGAGGTTTTGGTTGTAGTTTTCAGATTTAATATTCTTTGCAGAATGTTATTTTTTGTTTCTGAATTTTTTTTAGCACTTTTTACTGGCGCATGCATGTGAAAGGGCATTTTTTTGGGTGTCCTTCCCGGTGCTGTTTACAATGGTGTCCTTCCCGGTGTCGTTTACCAGACCTACACCTTATTCCCCTAACTGTTGTGCATGAGCTGACGTCTGCATTGGCAAATCTGAAAAGGCAGAACTTCAAACCCCCACAGGTACTGTACTTTGAATTGCAAGCCTTTTTACCTGCGATTTCTATCCAAATCTATGGTTATTTTCATCATAAAAATTCAAAGGTACACATGATACTCATTTGAAGTTTTTTTTTCTCTCATTGTAAGCAATCTTTTCCAGCTTCTAGTGTTCGGTTTATTGAATTGTGGGGGGTGTTTTATTTCTTGTTTTCTATAATTTACTTCAGTAAACTTGAAATTATATCAAAATGAGACCCCTTCTAAAAATATGACAGAGAACTCTTCTTGTCTAGAACTTCTAACCCCTCATAATTATCACACATGGAAATCCCTGATGACATGACTTCTTTGGTCAAAAGGGTTGTGGTCTTGTTTAGATGCAGTGAAACTAGTTTTACAGAGGCCTTTCAAGGTCATGCAACACAGGAACAAGATGGATGAAGTAATGGGGTTGATTGCTTTACATGTATCAGATAGTCTACAGTTTTATCTTGATGGTTGCAATACCCCTCTACATATGTGGACCCAACTTAACAACATGTTTGGTACAATGAATGAGTTCAAGGCACTTCAAATTGAGGCAGAGCTTACCTCTCTTATACCAAAGCATTTTCCATCCATTGAGGACTTCTTGATGAAGTTCAAGAAGAAAAGGTCTTTATTATAGGATGTGGAAAGACTAAGACTGACACAGAGTGCATCTACCTGATTCTGTCAAAGCTTTGGGGAAAATTTTAGATTTTCTCCTCTACCTTCCACTCTACCATGGATGCATTGGGCCAGAGATTCCAGATGCCCACTTTTGAGGTGTTCTATGATGAGTTGACTAGAGAGCAGACCAAGCTCACACAGTTGGATTCTTTATCTGGAACTAAGAACCAAGCTTTGGTTGCTCATAATTCTAAAGGGACACAGAAGCAGAAGCAAAATCCCAAAATAGATTCAGCTGGAAGTGAGCATTCCTCCAAGCCTCCTAAAAAAATAGAGTCTAAGAAATCCACTCCTAAGGGTAAATCTTCTAAGTCTGGTGAGTCTTCCTCCAAGACTAAGAAGTTCACAGGTGAACCTTGCAATTTTTGTGGCAAGGAAGGGCATCTAGTTTCCAGGTGTTGGAAACGTCTTGAGGCTATAGAAGCCTTGCAGCATCATAGTATTGCTTCTCCTCAACCTTCACCTACTCCCATAGGGAAAGGTCATGCTCTTTCTACATGAGCATTATCTTCCACTTCTACATGGATCATTGATTCAGGTGTTTCACACCATACGACACACACCTAGTTTGGTTACCTCACTTGCTCATAGTGCTACTACATAGATTGCAGTTGGTGACTCAGCATAACTTTCAGTTACATGTTCTGGTACTATTTCATTGGATGGTGTCTCTCTACAGGATGTTCTTTTGGTTCCTGCCATTTCTATGAACCTCCTGTCTGTCTATCAGATTTGTCATTTTGGTTATGGTAAGACAGTTAAATTCTCACCACATGATGTAGTTATTTGAGACCTCCATGATCCTGATTTGGTTGTTTCTATTGGGAGTGTTGATTCAGAGTCTCACTTATACAGGTTTGATGGCTTTGAGAGCTTTGATTATACAAGTGTTTCTATTGTTTCTCTTGCAGACATAGTGAGCAAGCTTTGGCATGAGCATTTTTGCCATGTCAACTACAAATATCTCCAACATATGAGTACATAGGAGTTAGTGATTGGGCTTCCTTAGATCTCTTGCACTGATGGTGTTTGTCGAGGTTGTGCACTTGGAAAACATCATAGAGATCCTTTTTCAACAGGTAGATCCTCACGTCCTAAGGCACCATTGGAGTTGATACATAGTGATCTCATGTCATTTCCCACTCCTTTTCCCGGTGCTTGTTATGTGCTCATATTTATTGATGACTTCTCCAGACGCACATGGGTGTACTTCTTGAAGTACAATTTTTATGTCTTTGATTCATTTCGAGTCTTTAAGACATTTGTGGAGAAGCAGTCTGGTCTTTCTGTCAGGCGGATACACACTAGAAATGGGGGGAATATGTAAATCAGTCTTTTCATGATTTTTGCACTGAGTAGGGTATATTGCATCAACTAACAGTTCCCCATACCCCTCAGCAGAATGAAGTTGTTGAGAGAAATAATAGAAATTGTGGGAGATGGCCAATTGTATGATACAGTCTTAAGATATGCAGCCTTTTTTTTGGGCATAGGCAGTGAATTGTGCCAACTACGTCATTCAAAATTGGATGCCTCATAAGGCATTACGACATTTGACTCCTGAGGAGGCTTGGTCCCATGTCAAGCTTGATGTTTCTACATTTTGAGATATTTGGTAGTGAGGCTTGGGTATTTATTCCAGATGCTTAGAGGAAAGCCATGGAGAGGAAGAGCCGACCACTCATATTTGTTGGCTACTGTGAGGATATGAAGGCATACAGGTTGTTTGATCCTGATTCCAGAGAGGTCTTGTTTCAGAGAGATGTCCAGTTTGATGAGTGCTATCCTCAAATGGAGCCTCATTTCCTGGTACTTCCTCTTCCCCTCTTCAGGATTATATATCCTCTGAGGATGATTTAGATGATGATCCACCTTCCCCTCCACCAGATATTCTGTGAGTTCCCAAGTGGGCTCGTGATACTGTCAGTGCTACTGGTTATTTGGCAGGAGATCCTTCAGATATCCATCGTACTTGTGCTCAATGATCTGGTATAGGTTTTTTGAGTTATGCTGTTTCAGATGATCCTCAGATTTTTTCAGAGGCAACAAGAATTCCTGAGTGGGATAGGGCTATGGATGAGGAGTACTCTTCTTTGATGAAGAATCACACTTGGGATCTTTGTACTCTTCCAAAAGGAAGAAATGTGGTTTGATGCAAGTGGGTGTACCATACCAAGTATGCTGCAGATGGTTCTATTGATCGGTATAAGGCATGTCTTGTTGCGAAGAGATTTTCACAGGTGGAGGGTATTGATTACTCTGTGACCTTTTCTCCTATCGTCGAGATGAATTCTATTCACCAAGTACTTTCTCTTGTAGCTTCACAGGGTTGGATAGTGTATCAGATGGACTTGAAAAGTGAGTTCTTGCACGGGGATCTACATGAGGATATCTATATGGAGAAGCCTCAGGGTTTTTTGTAGGACTCTTCTCTTGTGTGTAGACTTCGGAGGTCATTATATGCTCTCAAACAAGCCCCTCGGGCTTGGTATGAGAAGATGGAATCTTTCTTGCTAGCCTCACATTTCACCCGCTGTCATTCCGATCCTACAGTGTACATTCAATGTCATGGGGCTGATCTTGTGATACTTGTGTTGTATGTTTATGATATTATCATCACAGGTAACTCATCTTCTATGATTCTGAGTGTTCAGAGAGCATTGATGGAGCAGTTTGAGATGACAGATCTTGGACTTCTACACTACTTTTTGGGACTACAGGTTATTCAGTCTTCGGATGGGATTTCCATACACCAGCAAAAGTATTCTCTTGAAATGGTTCAGAGATTCAGCATGCTTGATTGCAAGCTTGCTCCCACACCTTTTCATTTAGGTGTCCTTTGTCTACCACTTTCTTTACTCCTTCAGTGGACTCCACCTTATACAGGCAGCTTGTGGGTAGTTTATTGTACCTGACACACACTCGTCCTGACATTTCCTTTGCGGTTGGCATTGTCTCTTGATTCTCCCATGATCCTCATGAGAGTCATTGGCAAGCTACCAAACATATTTTGAGGTACATTTGGGGTACTACTTCATATGACATTCACTATACATCAGGATCCCCTCACATTGTTGGTTTCATAGACGTTGATTGGGGTGGCGATACAGATGGACGTAAGTCTACTTCTGGCTTTGTTTTCTATCTTGGTTATGGTCCTATCACATGGTCTTGCAAGAAGTAGACTGTTGTTGCATTATCATCTACAGAGGCAGAGTATCGAGCAACTATGCTAGCTAGTTAGGAGGTTTTATGGCTTCGACAATTGATGAAAGAGTTTGGGTTTCCTCCTAATAGTCCCACTCTTCTTTGGGGTGACAATCAGAGTGCCATTCATATTTCTTGTAACCTAGTTGAGCATTAGAGGACCAAACACATTGAGATCCATATGCATTTCATCAGGCAGCTGATTCAGGATGGTTCTCTCAACTTGGAGTATGTTCCCACTTTGGAGCAGGTTGCTGACATCTTTACTAAGCTTTTTGCATCCCCGCAGTATTGTCACCTGCGTTCTATGTTTGGGGTGAAGGAATTTGTCCTTGGGGGATCTCACTGAGGCCTACCTTCCTTCTTTTTTTCTACTTTTCGCATCTTTCTATCTCTTTTTGGAGGAGGGTTTTTCCCATGTGGTTTTCCCTGTTTCTCTGTTTCATAGAGATTTAGTTGTGATTGGGTACCTCATCAGGCCATGTTGTCGGGACCCAAATTTGTTTTCTGCATTGTAGTTCCTTTGCTTCTTTCTTGCATTGTTTGTAGATGCATTGTTTCTTATCTTAAGGGGGGTGTTAGAGTAAAAAATTAATTTAATTACCTTGATTAAATTAACTTTACTACCTCTTAAGATTTCACTTTATGCACTTGCATTAGTCATTTAATAATTAAATGCCTATTTACCTATTAGGGTTTCCTATTAGGTTTTACGATATCCATCTATAAGGATTGATCCTTTGTATATTTTATTCATTCTTTTGGCTGATAATAATCTTTCACATTGTCAGAGCAAAACCCGTGTTTGTTTCCTATAGATTTCTTCCCTGTGACAGGTTTCTTGGGCTTAATAGATTTGTTTTTCATCAAATCTTATAGATTCAAAAACACAATATCATCAAAGTGCCCCATAGTTGCTCAATCTTGGGAGAAGAACCTAAAAAATGGCTTTTTAAAGAGATTTCACAAGTATGGCTAAATTTCTCTAAAAAAATGCATAAGTTTTGCACAAATAAAAGAGTTGATAATGGTTTCAAGGATTTGATTCAAAGATGGATAATAAAATTTGGATCCTCTATTGAAGATAAATATGAGGATTAAATAGAGGAATTGGGGAGGTTAGGGCTCCCAATGTTGATGAGAGGTGACCAGATGTCAACCTTAGAGTGGTTGAGAGATGGGGAAAGAGAATTGCCATAAATGACATTTATATCTCAGAACCCCAAATTCCAACCTCACTAATGAGGGCTTTTATGGAAAAATGTTGAGGATTGGGATGGAGGAAGAAAAATTGGACTTTGCTTCTCTAATCCCCATACTTAGGAATGTGCACATGCTTTGGAGGAGATTAATCTTAATTACTTGGGTTAAATGGAAGGCAAGTGGATAGGTTAGGATTTTGCAAGTGGGCAGGGATTAGGAGAGGATAAGGGTTAATTAGATAAAATAAGATATTTATCTAATTAAGACAGAATCAGGGATGAGTGGGAATATGCAAGTGGGTGAGGGTTAGGGTTGAATTTTTGAATATCTTTTTAATTCAAAAATAGAAGAAAGGGGGTATTTAATTAAACACAAGTTTATTTAATTAAAAAATTTGGGCATTAGATAAATTAGATTAATTAATTTATCTAGATAAATTGGTAAGAGGGTGAAATTAATTAAACATATAGACTATTTAATTAATAAGGTAACTATAGAGGAATGGGTACTAATTATTTAATTAAATAAATATAAACATTTATTTAATTAAATAAGATAAGGATGTTAAATAAATTAAATAAACTAATTTACCTAAGACTATAAAAGATGAGTAATTAATTAAATGAATTAATTACGTTTCAGAATTGGGTGTTTATATTTTTCCCCTCTTTGAAAGGGTGTTAAAATAATGCCATTTCAAAGAAAAATAAAATGTAGGTTATGCAAAGAAATGGCAACATGCCCAAACAAAAGGAATGAGTTAAACTCACTAGGTGATGCCTCCTCGAGAGGGAGGACATGAGACAAAAGTGCTCAGATGGGCTCTCGAAAACTGAGGAAGCACAAAACAAATGGATAAAATAGGAAGGAGGCAAAAAAATGAATCCATAGGCGCGAACTATGCCAAAATTGGAGTCTGTATGAGGAAATGACAACGAAAAAAAGGGAAAAAGGGAAAAAGAGAGTTAAAAATAACTATATAATAGGAAAAAAGAAACTTTTTTCAAATCATTTTCAACCATAAAAGTTGAATATTGGAGGAGAGGAGAAGAGAGGAAAGCGAGAGAGAATAACAACATACGGGCAACCAGAGCATCGACAAGAGGTGATTGGACATGTACGATAGAGATGACGACCAAACTGCAAGGTAGGCATCCCAAACTTTACACTTGCACGTGGTTTAATGTATGCATTTTATAGTTGAAAATGTTATTACGATAAATTTTCCAATTCAGGAATGACAAATTCGCCGAACTGGGTGGGGTTTTGGGGAGCATGGTTAGAAAATGAGGGTTTTGGATTTTTGATGGAAAGAGGGAGAGGGAAGGGAGGGGGAATTATTTTTTGGTTTTGGGTGGGAGTGGGTGAGGAAAGAAGCGGCGAGTGCCCGGTGGCGATTCTGCCAGATGCATTCCAGCGGAGCCGTTGGGTTGCAGGTTGGGGGCCAGACGATGACTCTGTCGGATGGATTTTGGTGGAGCCATCGAGCTTGGGCTGGGGCTTAGCATTTATTCCATTGGACCATATTCTAGTGGAACCTTCGAGCTCGGGTTAGGATTTGGAAGCGATTTCGCCGAAGCTGCCGGGCTCGGGCTCGAGCTCATAGCGATTTTGCTGGAGCTGTCGGTCTCGGGCATCGGGCTTGGGGTAGNGTGGAACCTTCGAGCTCGGGTTAGGATTTGGAAGCGATTTCGCCGAAGCTGCCGGGCTCGGGCTCGAGCTCATAGCGATTTTGCTGGAGCTGTCGGTCTCGGGCATCGGGCTTGGGTTAGGGTTCGGTGATGATTATGCTAGGCTCAGATTGGGGTTTGGTGACAATTTTGCTTGTCTGGGGCTGGGGCTCAACGGTGAATCTGCTAGACAGTCTGGCGGAGCCGCCGGGCTTGGGCTCGATGATAATTACTCAAGACAGAGTCTGACGGAGCTACTGGGCTCGGGTTGGGGGAGTCCAAAGAATCCTTCAAACACTTTTTGAAGGATTCGCTGGATGGAGGGCGCGACTCCTAGTGAATCCACTGGGCACCGTCTAACAGATTCACTAGACGAAGGGCAAGAGATGGAGAAAAAGAGGACTGGCTAGGACTCTATGGGGACTATAAGTTGGGTATTGGCGAGTTAGATAGGTGAGGGAATGGTGAATAGAGGGTTATGATAAGAGGTGTTTCTTGCGTGTAGAGGAGCGTGGATGCAGTTGCAGTGCGAGATACCTTATCATCAGTTTTACAACTGTTAGAGGGGTTTACGCTTGATCAGTGGGCTCAGGTGGATGAGTTGGGACTAGGTTAAATAGCCTGGATGCCCAACATCTAGGAACATAGCATATTGGTTACAACATTAGCAGAGCGGTGGAAATCAGGGATGAGCACATTGCATCTTCTAACAAGGGAGATGACGGTGACATTAGAGGATATATACAAGATACTTCAGCTTTTGATTAGGGGGTCGCTAGGACATATGGAGAGTGTACCACACACTGTGACACTACATACATTTCTAGGGAGGATAGATGTACCCATGCATAATGATACATTGGTACTGGGGGTGGCGAGAGCTTATGTGAGGCTAGAGATACTTGATTGTTTGCATATGCGCACTGGTGGGTTGCTTCCTGACACCAGACAAAGGAGGTTGCGCCATATCACTAGGGTGGGTTCAACTAGTTGTGGACGCAGTACGTCGATACAAGCAAGTTGCATGAGGAACCTTGATGCTAGAAGAGATCTACAAAGAGCGACACATGATATGCTACCATGACCCAAGGAGCACAAGGTATGCAATGATGTTGTAGATATGGGCATGGAAGCACATCATAGTTACCTGACCTATGGGGGAGACTACGCAAAGGAGGAAGGATCAACCTACAATTTACCGATGGGGAGGATTACTGAGATATGTGGGGTTAGAATTAGACCATTGGAGGATGATGCTAGATGACCTAGATGACTCAGAGATAGTGTGGTGTCTGTACCTAGACATTGAAGGATGACCATAGGACAGGGATGAACTACTATATATAACGACATCGTCATACATACATGAAAGGAGAGAGCATGTTATTGAGTGCTATAGGCCAGAATAGGTTATGAGATAGTTTGGGGTGAGGCAAGACATCCTAGGGACATTGCATAGGTTTACATGACTATCACATGAGGGTAGTTTATGGGGAGCAACAGTGAGGAGGGCAGAGGCTCGACAAGAGTGGGAAGGGATAAACCTAAAGTTGTGGGACCTGGTTGGCAGAGTGGATGACTAGGGAACACAAGAAGGTATGAGGCATGGTGGGAAAGACGTAGACCATCTCTGATGAGGATTGTAGGTATAGCATCCAAACGTCTAGCTTGACCATAGATAGCTTGAGCAGGGAGGCTACCACTGAAGGTAGCTATGAGAGGGGGGGAAGAGGTGGATGAGGTAGAGAAGGCCATGAGGGAGGCAAGCGATGATGTAGAGGAGGGAGAGGCTGTGGATTAGGAGTTACCAGATGTAGAGAAAGGGAGTCAGGTGTCATCAGACATAGATGTGATGGAGATAAATGCGATGAAGGTAGATCAATCAGTGTTAGAGAGATTAGGGAGGTGAAGGATGAGGGAAGAGAGGGATGAGGAGCCCAAGAAGAGGGAGGGATCTAGTGCAAGGAGACTAGGAACTCGACAGGCCAGGGGAAGAGGGACAAAGCCAGTGGTGAGGCTGGTATCAATAGTACCACTGAGATTGAGACACGTGCAGAGGAAAGATACTAGGTTAGCTGAGCAGATCACACAACATTGTGACGACCTGCGACATGAACAGGATGTGAGGGAGACTCTTACTATACAGTTAGAGAGCACTCAATACATGATTGTAGAGTTGATAGAGCAATGAGAGAGACTACAAGGAGTGATAGGGGAAACAAAAGATGAAGCCTCACAGGGGCATAGTTGGAGGCTATGAGGGTGGCGCAAGGCAGGACAGAGAAGTAGAGGCCAACTACAGTACACCTAACTATCCATCCACCCTGAAAGTACACATAATGGAAGGAAACAACACAAAGAATAAAACAAAAGAGAGAAGGAACACCAAATTATTTAATTGATTATTGCAATTACATCATACATGCCCGACTGTGAGGCCTTTCAGGTTACGACCAACAACATTTACAAAATCCAGACTATTCTATCTTCTACCTTCTCATATCATCATCTGCTACTTACTCTACTAGCTGATTACCTAACCTATTCCTACACATCCCTATTTATACTTACCAAAGTGGCTTACAAATTAGATGGAAGAAATACCACCAATGGTCCACACACATCCCAAGACAAGATCAAAATATTAAATGCGCAACAAGAAATTAAATACAAAAGTCGACTTCAACGGAAACCAAATATAGAAAAGCTCAATCAAGAAGAACCAAGCATCAGGTTCACTCAGCACAGGAGGTTCACTCGGCACAGGAGGGAACACTCGGCTAACTTTGGAAACTCGACACACATTGCAACTCGAAAAGAACTGCAAATCGACACTAACTGGAAAAATGAACAAAGATGAGTAGGATAGAAAGGCAATCCAGGATGCTCCTGCATCAGACAACTAGATTTGAAATAAATTATTCTCTTGAATTATTGAGGTGCCGCAACCTGAGCTGAATCCAACTCAGATTGAGAAATCCATGTAGCATCTTCAACTGGTCTATTCTTCCACTTCACCAAATACTCATAGTAATATTTTCCTCTTGCACTTTTACCAATCCTCTAATCCAAAATCTGTTCAAATTCTTCTATCTACTTCTTAGGATACTCATCTGGTATAACAAATTCATCATCTGACTAATGATACTTATGCAAATCAACAATATTGAATATAGGAGATATATCCATGTCATGAGTTAACTCAACTTATTAAGCATTACCATTGCCAAACTTCCTCGGAATTCTACAAGGACCAAACTTCTTCATTTTTAGCTTATTGTATGTTCCAACATGAAATCTTCCCTTCTTCAAATGAACCATCACCTCATCACCAACTTCAAAAACATGATGTCTCCTAGACTTGTCAACATTTTTCTTATATTTCTAGTTACTTTGTTCCAACTTTAACTTCAATTCCTCATGTAAATACTTCATAAAATCAACAAATACATCCCCTTAATCACTTCTATTTTCTTCACCAACAATATGCCTCAAATCTAATACTCCTTTAGGATGCATTCCAGTAACAATCTCAAAAGATGTTTTCCCTATACTTCTATTCACAAAATTATTATATGCAAACTCAACTTGTGCCAATATCATCTCCCAATTACTCAGCTTATCTCCAACTAAACATCTCAACAAATTACCCAAGCTCATATTCACAACCTCTCTCTATCCATCTTTCAGTGGATGGAATATAGAAGAACTAAATCTCAACTCAGTATCCATCTTCTTCCACAAAGTCCTCCAAAAATAACCAACAAAATTGCTATCTCGGTCATAGATAATACTTCTCGGTAATCCATGCAATCTAACAACCTCTTTGAAGAAAATCTCAGCAACATGCACAACATATGATGTCTTCTTACATGATATGAAATGTGCCATCTTATAAAATCTAACCACAACAACAAATATGGAATCATACCCTTTTACTGTCTAAGGTAATCCAAGAACAAAATCCATACTGATGTCACTACAAGGTTTCTCAGGAACAAAAATAGGTGTATACATTAATCTAGTATTCTAAATTACTCCTTTTGCCACTTTACAAATCCCACAACTCCTTACAAACTTCTGAACATCCTTATACATATGTGGCCAATAATACTTTTCCTTAAGCAAACTCAGTGTCTTATCAATTCCAAAATGTCTAGTCAATTCACCACAATGCTTTTCCTTAATCAAATTAATTATCATGGAACTTCTTGTTATACACAACTGAATTCCTTTGAACAACATACCTTCTTGAATGAAATACTCCTCAAAATTACTTGGTTGTTCTGATAGATTTGGTACTCTACACTCTCTCCACGCGTTAGAAAAACTAGGGTCAATATCATACAATTCCTTCATCTCATCAAAACCAAGAACATCAACCTTCATCTCGGTCAACAAAGAATGTCTTCTTCTCAGTGCATATGTAACTCGGTTAATAACTCCACTCTTATTCTTGATCACAAATATGTAACTCTATAAGTATTCCACCCACTTCATATGCCTCTGATTCAACTTATGTTGACTTCCCAAATACTGTAAAGCTTTATGATCAGTATACAACACAAACTCCTTAGGAATCAAATAATGTCTCCACTTCTTCAAAGCTTGAACAATAGCATAAAACTCTTGATAGTACACTGGATAATTCCTTTTAGCATCATTCAATTTCTCGCTAAAGAAAGCAACATGTTTACCTTCTTGAATCAACATAGCTCCTATTACACTACCATTTGCAGCACACTCAATTCGAAATACCTTATTGAAATCAGGTAAAGCTAACAGGTAAAGCTAACACATGTAACTCAACAACCTTTTGTTTCAAAGTCTCAAAACTCATGTCAGCTCCATGTGTCCACTTAAAATCATTTTTATCTCCTCTCATAGTCTCAGTCATAGCATTACAAATATAACTGAAATTATTAATGAACAATCTGTAAAAACTAGCCAAACCATGAAATGATCTTACCTCACCCAAATTATCAGGTGTAGGCCATTTTAGAATTGCTTTAACCTTCTCAAGGTCCATTTTCAATCCATCAGCTGAAATCACAAATCCTAAATATACTATCTCTTCTTGCATAGAGGAACACTTCTTTAGATTAATCAGTAGCTTCTCCTCCTTCAGTCTTTGCAACACTTGTCTAATATGCTCAAGGTGTTCTTCCTCAGTCTTACTGAATATCAGAATATCATCCAAATAAACAATCACAAACTTACCCAAAAATCTCTTGAGAACTTCATTCATGAACCTCATAAAATTATTGGGTGCATTAGTCAAACCAAATGGCATAACCAACCGCTCATATAATCCTTCTTTTGCCTTGAAAGCAGTCTTCCATTCATCACCTTCTCTGATTTTGATATGATGATAGCCACTCTTCAAATTAATCTTGGTAAAGTACTTTGCTCCACTCAAACAATCCATTATGTCATCCTTCCTCGGCATAGGAAACCTATATTTCACTGTTATCTTGTTGATAGCTCTAGAATTAGTACACATTCTCCATTCTCCATTCTTCTTAGGTGCTCAAACAACAGGTACAACACACAGACTCAAGCTTTCTCTGATCAAACCTTTCTGCAACAACTCATGCACTTGTTTGTTAAGTTCTTCATTCTCTGTAGGTGTCAATCTATATGGTGCTTTATTTGACAAAATAGCTCTAGGAATCAGGTCCATACAATGAAATACTTCTTACTGGCGGTAAACTAATCAGGAATATCCTCTGCAACAATCTCCTTGTATTTATTTGACAATTTACAAATTTCTTCCGGCACTCGGTCTTCACTATTTTCTATCACTCGACATTTACTATTTTATGCCACTCGGAAATTACTATTTTTTGTCACTCGACATTTAGGAATTATGGAAAAACATACTTGATTCTTCTTCATTTATTTCTCAAATTTCTTTCCATTAACCATGCAAATTTTCACAGTAGTAGATTTTATCTCATCTGGAACCTCAATCAAAGGTAACGATGTTTTCTTCTTCCCCTTCACCCAAAGAGTATATTGAATCAATCTACCATCATGCATAACATGTCTATCATACTGTCAAGGTCTACCCAAAAACATATGACAACAATCCATAGGCATAATATCACACATAACTTCATCAAAGTATTTTCCAATCTTGAATTTCACAACACATTACTCACTTACCAATAATTTATGCTCATCCTTGATCCATGAAACATGATAGGGTTTAGGGTGTCTCAACCTCTGCAATTACAACTTTGTAACCAACTCCTCTGATGCCAAATTCACTGAATTTACACTGTCAATAATTACTTTGCAACATTTTCCTACCATCTTACATGTGGTCTTGAAAAGACTTCTCCTCAAAACATGTTCTTCATCCACTCGGTTGTTACACAAATCTCTCCTTACCATCAGGTTTTCTCCAGCTTTAGGTCCACTTGGGGAACCCTCAAGACCCTCTTGTACTACATCATTCTTGTGACTTTGTCCATTTCCATCAGAGTGTCTATACTCGAAAGATCTATGCCCTTCTTTGGCACATCTAAAATAATTACCACTAAAACCACCTCTACCTCTTCCTCGGTAGGAACTACTACCTCCTCGGTAAGAAATACTACCTTTCCACCCAGTCTTTCTTTTATCATCAGTTTTGCATTCAGATTTTCCCTTATCTTGCGTAGAATTATCAGATCTGCCACCTTCACCATAGGATCTACCTCTTCTCTCTGGAATATACGGCCACCTCGACTTCTCTATCTTTTCTCATACTTCTTTGTCACGATCTCCTAAGCTTTCAAGGCATATTGATATGCTTCTTCCACACTATCCAATTTTACAAAACTTATCTCATCTTGAACTCTAGATCTTAGTCCATTCAGGTATCTTACAAATTTCTCAACCTCATCATCGACATGTCCAGATCTCATGTCTAATATATAGAATTCCTCAGTGTATTCCTTCATAGTCATGTCCTTTTGTTTAAGGTTCTGCATCTTCCTCAACAAGCTAACTTGGTAATCAATAGGAAGGAACTTCTTCTTCACCTTGTTCACTATTTTCAACCAAGTTATGTTCTTTTCCTTTCCTCTCCTTTCTCTATTAGTTTGCGAATTCTCCTACCACAGTGAGGCATGACCTTTCAACCTAGTGACTGAAATTTTCACCTTCCTATTATCAGGAGTTGTTTCAAGCTCAAAGAACCTCTCCATATCAGAGATCCAATCCAACAACATTAGTATCCAATTTCCATCATAAGGAACAACTTCAACAACAGGATTTGAATGTGCCCTAGACAATACTCTTAACAATCTTTCCTCATCTTGATCTTCTTCAGGCTCTGGATTTGGTTCCACTGCTTCATCATCACTTATGTCATCAATATGCGCTCCTCTTCTCTAGAATGTCTCCACAACATCTAATCTGGTTGCAATTTGTCTCAACATGTCCATTATGGCATTATCAGGATTTCCTCTACTTTGAACCATCTTGACGGTTCCTTCAAGATCGTAACCCTCTGCAAGTTATAGGTCAAATCCGTATATCTTCTTCCCTACAACCAAATCAAATCAGGGTTCTACATGATCCAATCCACCAAGGACAAACTTCGCTCTAATACCACCTATCATAAGGTAGGACAGGTAATTTTAGGCCAATGACACACCCAACTATCCAGCCACCCTGGGAGTACACACAACGGAAGCACACAACACCAAAGAGAGAAGGAACAACAAATTCTTTTATTGATTTAGGCAATTACATCATACATTCCTAGCTATGGGGCCTTCTGGGTTACGACCAACAAGATTTACAAAATCTAGACGATTCTATCTTCTACCTTCTCATATCATCATCTGCTACTTTCTCTACTAGCCTATTACCTAACCTATTCCTATACATCCCTATTTATACATGCCAAAGAGGATTAAAAAGATGGACGGCTGACCACCAATGGTTTGCACACATCCCAAGACAAGATCAAAAAATTAAATGTGCAACAAGAAATTAAATATAGAAGTCAACTTCAATAGAAACCAAACACAGACAAGCTCGATCAAGAAGAAACAAGCATTAGGTTCACTCGAAACAGGAAGGAACGCTCAGCCAACACTGGGAATCTCGAAACAAACAAGAACTCTTCCAACACTGGACAACTCAACACACATTGCAACTCGGAAAGAACCACAACTTGAAACTAACTGGAAAAATGAACAAAGATGAGCAGGATAGAAAGGCAACCCAGGATGCTCCTGCATTAGAGGGTGAATTTTTTAAGTTTACAGGAGGGATACGATGCACTGGCACAAGAGAGAGATAGGCTGAGGGAGGTGAGGGATAGCCTACAAGATGAGAGGGAAGAGCTAAGGAGTGAGGTTATGAGGCTGAGGGGAGAGTTGGGGCCATGACAGTGGAGAGGGACATGGCCATAGGAGAGAGAGAGATGCCCTAGAGGCCACATGGGAGGCCATGGAGGTCGCTCAAAAAAAGGGAGCATCAGACATAGATCATATGAGGAGATATTTGGAGGAGATGAGGAGGGAGAGGGATGAGGATAGGCTAGGTGTAGGAGCTATAGGAGGAGGAGAAATTGAGAGGATAGTGAGCTTGATTGTAGAGAAGATAAAGCATATAGAGGAGATAAAGGGTGAGACAGGCTCGTACAAGGCCTCTTATGAGATTTTAGTTCCATCTGACTAGAGACAGACATATGTATCCTCAAAGAGACCTAGAAGGAATGAGGGTTTGAGCTAGAGTAGCTGTTCTAGCAGGAGTGGTAGATCATCATAGAGAAGTGAGGGATCTACTAGGAGGAACAGGCACTCAACGAGGAGTAACACCTCTCATCGTAGGTCAGGATGAGCTATGGATCCACCAAAGATACCCAAAGGACTGAGCACAAGAGTGGTGAGGAAGGGGAGGTTAATATGATTAGGGGACATGACCGAAACTACTTTATGGTCATTGAGGTCAGAGGAGGACATGGAAGTTAATCCCGAGGTAGAGAGTAGAGCTACATGTGACAAGAGGTAGGATGAGGATCCATCAGGGGGTCTCTTTGCATGGATGATAGGGACAAATGAGGGGAGACATTATTAGACACCTGAAGAGGGATTTGGTGATTAGAGACATGATCAAGACACTGGGGCATAGGCACCGAGACCGACAGAGGAGTGACCGGAGTGACTGCAGAGAGGGCCTAGATAGAGCCTTGTTATGAGAAAATTTTTGAGCTTATGTATATGCAACATATGAGATGTATATGATTTATGATGTATACATCATGATTTTGATGTGATGTACTTATGTATCCTGGTCTGAGTCTTTATAGACTTTCTCTATATATATATGATGGACATTGGACGATGATCTATAGATGCATTTATATGATGTTTATTGAGCATGATGGATGCTTATATATGATGTTTAATGTTTATGATGGATGCTTATATATGATATTTATTGCTTATTATGGATGCTTAAATATGATTTTTACTGCTTATGATGGATGATTATATATGATGTTTTCTATTTATGATAGATGCTTATATATGATGTTTATTGCTTATGATGGATGCTTATATATGATGTTTACTGCTTATGATGGATGCTTATATATGAACATGGACTAATATGATTTGATGCAAGATGTGATGCTTTCATTATTATGCTTATATCATGATTCTATACTAACATGTAGCATGGATGATGTGATGCATGGATTGAATGCATTTAGCTTATGGTTTTATATGTATATGTAGGGTCAAGATATGATGCAATGTGATACACTTATTAAATGAAAAATATAATAAATAAAATAATATATTGTAAAAGAGCCTAAATGTGATGCAAATGAACTTAGGTGATAATGCAAGTGAACTCATCAAGCCACACACAACAAGATTCCTCCTAGGATAAAGATTATCTCAAAGACACATGTGCACATTCCTAACTATGAGGAGTAGGGAAGAGGGAATAAATGGATGAGAGTGAAATATTAAGGATGATTAAGGATAGGGTAAGAGCTTGAGAAAGAGCACCCTAAAAGGGAGCTATTATGTAGTGAGCACTTAATTTTCTTTAACCTATGATATTATGCAACCAAAGTATAAAAAACCAAGGTGAGGTTGTATCATAGGCATAGGATTGTCATAAAAAAACATGAAAGGATGGAGCAAACATCACACCCAAGTCCCAAAAGGAATCATGATGGATACGATGCTGGGGAACCCATAGGAAAACAATATTTCCCAAATGCACCATGTAACCATGAGGATTACATGTTGAAAATGCAAGGGTCATATCTAAATGAATTGAAAGAAAAAAAGATCAAGATCTTGCCCCAAGTTAAACCATTCACAGTGCACCATGATATAAATGATCATGACAACTTTGATGAGGTAAACAAAGAAGCTAAAAAACAAAGATAAACAAATATTAAAAGGAAATCAATGCCATAACAATTGCCCCAAATATATTTTTTCAAAGGGGGACTGACTGATAGGACTGATGTTTTCTAATTACGGAAGGACGCATCCTAAAAAGACTAATGATTGGATGAATGTTTGAGTAGTTTTACTTTGACAAAAGGATAGTGAGGATGATCAGGATGAAATCAATACTCAAAGATGTTTGGTGAAGTTCCAAATGGAATAGGATCAATATCTTGACGACACACAACTCAAAAAGATGGATGCTACAAATTCTATATACAAGGGAGCCCACACAGGGACACACTAAAGGCAACTGTATAGGACAAAAAAGAAGAAAAAGGATTCTATATACAACTGCTTGGGGAAAAAGCCCAATAATTGGGATAGTAGGACAATATACAATGTGCACGTGTGATAGTGGAACACCCAGGGAATATAGGTAAGGATGGGTATGTGATAGGATGGGAACAGGTATAGATGGATGGAGATGTGCATGATAATGAAGGAGAATGCGAGTAAAAACAAAGACGTGAAAGATAATGGCAAGGTCCTCTACACATGACACTTATTTCCAAGTTTTCACCACATGTACCTATCCAAGGTGTGTGATTGCCAAGTTTTCACCATTGGATGCTTATTTTTCTTTTCGTCTCTCTCTCTCTCTCTCTCTCTCTCTCTCTCTCTCTTAAAAAATGAATTTTTAGGATTTTTCAATGATTTTTTACCAAGTGGGGTATACTTTTTTGACTCAGACATAGAACCATTTCAGATGAATGATATTTAGAGGATCATTAAATGGCTCACCCTCTAGAGTTGAAAAATGATATTCCCCTGAACCATAGTCTATTGTAATTACATAGGGATTAAGCCAATTTAGTTCAAACTTTCCCTGTTTCTTGCGATGGTTTGTACCTTTTGATTCTCCCTAAGGACCAAATCACCCACTTGAAAGTGGCGAGGATGAGATTTCTTATTATAACTCATCTTGATCATAGGAATTTTGTCTCTTTTCATCTAATAGATCTAGTTGTGTAAGCCGCACCACGTGGTAATCTTTGTCAGTGACTAGATTCTTGAGTGAAACACACAAAGATGGAAACTCGACCTCAATTGGTAAGATGTCGTTGACACCATATAAAAGAGAATATGGAGTGGTGCTAGTAGGAGTACATATAGAAGTATAGTATGCCTAGAGGGTGGGATGGATTTGGAGGTGCCAATGACGACCAGAATCATTGACAACCTTTTTGAGGACTTTTTTAGAATAGTTTTGTTGGTTTCCTCAACTTGGCTGTTACCTTGGGGATAATATGGGATAGAATAAAAATGGCATATGTGGAAGAGTTCACACAGATCATCCAAATGTTGGTTTTCAAATGACATACCATGATTAGTGAAAATTATGGAGGGAATGCTGAAGTGACAAATGATATGATAAAGGATGAATTTGTATATCTGGACACCAGTGGTGAGGGTTAGCAGAATCAATTCGACCCACTTTTTGAATTATTATGTAGCAGTGATAATATACTTGTGTCCATCAGAGGAGAGGGAAATTTTATTACCAACGAGGTCAAAGCTCCAACATGAAAAAGGCCATGGAGGCATAATGGGCTGTAAGTCTTGTGCCAAAGCATGGACAAGATTTGCATGTTGTAGACATGGTAGTAATTTATTTACAAACTCACATGCATCATGTTCCATATTAGGCCAATAGTATCCCACTCTGAGAAGTTGTTTGGTTAAAAATATACCACTTGTGTGGGCACTACAAGTCTCGACGTGAACCTCTTGTAATTTTAGGATGACTTCGTTAGTGTCTAAACATCGAGAGAGTACATTGTGATAACCTCGATGATATAGGGTATTGGTGACAAGGGTATAAAAGGATGAACAATGAACATGGTTTTTTTGTTGGGTATTGAGTGAGATGGGGGGATATGATACCAAACTTTAAGTGGGCATATATGTCATGGTACCATGGGGCTGTGGACCAACCAAGACACATACCATTTCAGAATCAATAATCTCATAAGCGGGTGTGTGGAACTGCTTGACTAATAAATCATATTCTATAGCATCCCATGGGATCTCAAGAAGTGAGCCAATGGTGGCCATAGCATCAGTTGCTTTGTTCTATAACCTAGAAACCTATGTAAAGTGTAAGGCCTAGAAGTGTTGTTTCATTGTGTCTACCATTTCCTTGTATGATAATAGATTATCATATTTTGTTTGGAACTCATCCATGACTTGTTTTATGATAAGATGTGAATCTCCGAACACCTATAAATCTGTGATGTTCCATTGGATTGCTATCTTGAGACCAGAAAGAGGAGCCTCGTATTATGCAATGTTGTTCATACAAGGGAATCACAGCTTGAATGCTTTGGGTATGAAGTCACCTTGAGGGGTGACAAAAAGGATTTCAACCCCAGATCCATGAGATGTGTATGAAATATCAAAATATAATTTCCAAGGAGGTTGATCTTAAACCATGTAGAGATGTTCATCAGGAAATTCCATTGTTAGAAGATATGCATCTACAAAAGGTGCCTCGACCAACTAATCAACACTTACTAGTCCCTTAATTTCCTTTCAATCCACATATTGTATATCAAAATTTGTCAAAATAATATCCCACTTAGCCATGTGGCCTGTGATGGTATCACGAGAAAGTAGGTATTTGAGTGGGTCAACTTTGGATATGAGCTTGAATTTGTGACTTAGCATATAGTGTCAAATATTTTGAGTGGAGAAAACAACTACAAGACATTCATTTTCCATGGGAGAATAATTAAGCTCATAACCCACAAGGGTACGAATGATGTAGTAGACGACCATTTCTTTTTTTTACCATCTAGTTGAGCAAGAAGTGCCCCCAACGCTGTAGTAGTAGCTGATATGTGCATGATGATAGGTTTTCCTGGAATGGGTGACATGAGGATTGGTGTATTTTCCAAATATTCCTTGATCTTTTTAAAACCCTCTTTACAATGAGGATCCCATTAAAAGGTGGCTTCTTTGCAAAGAAGACGAGTGAAGGGTTGACATTTATTAGCAAGCTATGATATAAACCTACAAACAGACTGAAGCTTTCCCTGTAGGCTATGAATCTTTTTGAGAGTCCTTGGGGGAGATATTTCCATTATGGCCTTGACCTTCTTGGGGTCTATCTCTATACCTCATCGGCATACAATAAAACTCAAGATTTTACCTAAAGTAACACCGAAGAAACATTTCTTTGGATTAAGCCTTAGCTGATACTAGTGAAGGCGATTGAATATACATTCAAGGATTACGAGGTGATAAATTCTTGTTCTTAATTTTCCTAGGATGTCATCCAAATAGTCTTTGAGGATATTATGAATCATGTCATGGAAGATGACAATCATGGCCCTCTGATATGTTTCCCTTGCATTCTTTAGACCAAATGACATGACGTTGTAGTAGAAGGTACCCCATGGGGTTGTAAATGCCATTTTGTGTTGATCTTATTCTAAAATACATATCTGATTATAATGAGAGAAACCATTCATGAAAGACAACATCTCATGCTGGGTTGTAAGGTCCACTAGCATATCTATGTTTGGTAATGGAAAGTAATCCTTAGGACAAGCTTTATTAAAATCTCTGAAATCTGTACGTATTTTGATATCACCCAAAGGTTTAGAGATATGTACCATATTTTAAATCCATTGAGTAATCAATGGATCAAATGAATGTACCATTTAACAATTTTTCAAGCTCTGTTTTAACCAACAGTGCCACCTTTAGGTGTATTTATCAGAGTTTTTGCTTAATTGTCTTTGCCTTTGGATCAACCACAAGATAATGGACTACTAGATTGGGATCTAACCAAGGAATATGAGTATAAGACCATGTGAAGTTGATGTATTACTCCTTGAGGAGGGGCTCAAAGCCCAGTTCCTCAGCTTCTGACAATGAGGCTACAATGTATGTGATTTGTGGACATTCCTTTATCCCTAGGTTGATGGTCTTGGTTTCTTAAATGAGAATAGATGACTTTTCTGGTTGATAATCATGAATAAGGGGAAGATGAGAGTACTCATCCTGTTTCTCCTCAAAGAGGTTTTCACCAGAGGATATGTCCTTTTTCTTTACTTTTTTAGAGTCAAGAAGTGCTCCAGAGGGGTTTTCACTAGGAGACTCGTGTTGTTATTTTTTATTTTTATTTTTGCGACTAAGGCTATCCTCTTCCCAAAAATATGCATGAGGATCCAAATTGTAGACATATGTAGAGTCATGCCCCCAATCTTGTCTTGGTTCTGTCACTCCCATGAATCCTAGGAGCACATCCTTGCTTTGAAATATATCAAAATGGATGACACTTGGTTGATCCCAGTCTAGGAGTTTGAGATGTATGAGTGGAAGGTCAACAAAATTGATGGAGAGTTGGTGAATAATGGAGTCTCCTAAAAAGGTTTTGTTACTAGATATATCAGAATAGGATCTCTTAACTTTCTCTTTAGGAATGTCTTCGAACCTCAAAAATTTCACCCTAGACATTTAAAAAGGTGTATTCAGTTTCCTTGGTGGCCCCAACCAAGGTTAAGCCAAATCCAAGACCTTGGTTTCTCGAGCGGATGGAAGGTTCAAGAGGATCCTTCATGCCTATTTCTTCTTGGTCCAAACCACCACCTTGATAATCCCATTGCTCAGTAGCAAGTCTGTGGGGTTTGTGATATTTTTCCTTGAAGTAGTAAGGGAGTGTGGTGCTAGGAGGGTGAGCCTCGTGGTACAACCATTGTTTATATTTACTTGCATTTCTTCTCCATTTAAGTTTCCACTAGAAAGGAATGTTAATTTCCAAATTTTCTTACTCTGGGGATCCTTTTGTTTCATCTTATCTTGATGGGATGGACGTCCTTGAGTACGAGGGTCGAGGAGTAATGCCCCTAATACAAACGCATCTACCAAGTTGTATTCTTTGCAACCTCTATTGTTGATCTTGACGCTGGAAAGAGTGAATGCCAGTATGGTTTCAAGATCATGATAAGAGTGGGAAGAGCTGGCCACAGAAGTGTCGATGTCAATTATAGGACAATGGGTTGAATGGGGGAATGAAGCTTCTAACGCATGATAGTATGTGAAAGGTTGCAAATCGGCATGGATAGTTATTTTAGTGCCATAATGGGGGAACATAACACACTAAAAAAATGTGGAGGGGATGACTTGCATGACATGGATCTATGGGAAACCGAGGAGGATGTTAAAGGGGAGATCAAGATCAACAACATGGAATACTGTGTTGCACTGTTAGGCCCACTTGAATGGGTAGTGAAATAGTACCCTCAAAGGTAAGCTCTAGATTATCATATGATTTGATGCTGATAACTTGCTATGATATATCAACCTTAATGTACCCCATTTGTGTGACAAACTTTAAAGTACATAAATTTAGGGCCAAACCATTATCTATCACGACTCGCTTAATTGCAAAGGAGTTGACCATGATAGTAATGCAAAGTGGAAGATTGTGGTCTTGTGAGATAGGTGGCATGTTAGATGGTTTGAATGATAAGCCATAGGAAGTTGATAGGTGACCCACAAGGGATTGGAAGTTTGTAGGATCAATGTTATCTAGGACATGTAAATCTTGTAAGGCTTTTGTGAGGATATCCTAATGGATGGGCGATGTGTGAAGAAGATCTAAGATGAAGATTTGTGCAGGTGAATTCCCAAGGTGTTCCAAAAGGTTATATTGTGCAATGGAGGAAGGTGTGGTAGAAGCACTAGACAAAAATATTCTTCCTCATTGTGTAGTAATTGCACATTGGTTATCTATACCTCTAACATAGATCATGCTAAAAAATGGCTCGACTTGGGTGACACATTCAAAAAGATTGTCATAGTTGATGTAAGCATTGGTACAGTTCTTTACCATCACCTCAATCTCCTTGTTTTCTATTTCCTTGGATTGGTGGGTTTTGATTAGTGTTAGCTAGGCCTTTTCTTGTATCATGTTTGGGGGACACATTTTGGTAGATTTGCAAATTTGTATTTTGTGAAGCTTATGCTGGAGGCTCAACTTTGATATCCTTGCGATCTATGAGATCCTGAATGTAAGCTTTAGATTCATGCATTTGATGGTGGTGTATCCTTTGACTCAATGGTAATCACAATACTTGTTCTCCTTGTACCAGATAGGTTTAGGAGTAGACTCATCAAAGGGTTGAGTCTGTGGATAAACAATTAGATTTTCCTTGACCATTCTATGGAAGATAAAGTCTAATGGCTCACCTAAAAGGGTGAATGCATGCCTTTGGTTGTTCTAGACGTGGGGGTTGGGTTGTCGTTGGGGGAAAAAGATAGAATTTGTTTGACTGGCCATCGGATGACATACATGTAGTGGTGATTTTGGGGCCACAATAACAACTTGCACATGCTTCATGTCAATGGTCCCATCACCCACTACATTCTTATTATTGTTCCTGTACTGTGGATGATTGTTAGTAGGATTGTCATAATGATTTTCTTTGTTATGCATGATAACACCTTTATCTAAAGGCCCATTTTGATGTCTGACCCTTTCTCTTGGATGTCCTTGTAGGTATGTATACAGTTGATACACATGTAGTGGGGCATTTTGGGATGAAGATTGTCAATGAATATTTTGGTGAGATGTTGATTAGGAGATTTGTATGGCAATCATGTTGATAGGTTTTTCCACCTTTGGAGGTAATTGACAAAAAATTCTCCCCCCTTCTATTTTTTATTACAAAGGTTGAGGAGGGATAGTTTATGTTGTATGTTGTGTGCATACTGTGACATGAATTGCTCATAAAATTCTGCAAATGTGTTGATTGTGCCATATGGGATCTTGTAGAACCATTCTAAAGCAGCCCCTCCTAGACTTTTTGGAAAGAGCTGCAAAAGGAAGTTGTCCTTATAGGCAACCTCTTGACAAGCCATGTAGAAGTCTTTGACATGGCTAATTGGATCACCAATCCCCTTGTATTTATCAAAATTGAGAGTCTCAAAGTGCTTAGGGAAGGGGATTGTTGTAATAGATCTGTCAAAAGGATATGGAAAAATCTCTTCGAACTTGAAGGTCTTGATGTCTATTCCTACTCGTATCTCTTTGAGTGCATTCTTCATTTCTTCCCACTTAGTATTAACATGTTGTGGAGTGGCGATACCTATCACATTGGATCTTGAAACCTGGTATGGGTTGTACAATGATGGGGGATAGGTAGGAGCTTGGGAAGGATGCTATGGGGTTTGATAAGAAGATTGCGCAACTTCATAAATGGGTTGCCATGGTTGTTCTGAAGGGGGATGAGATTGATTGTGATGGGGAGGTGGCTAAGAATGTTGTTGGGATGGATATGGTTGTTGAGGATGAGATTGTTGTTGGTAGAAAGGTGGTTGTTGTTGCTACTATGATTGTGGATAAGTGGGATGAGTGTATGTCTATCCAACGTAATTTAGATATGCGGTAGTACCTCCAACAAAAGGGTAAGTGCCTTGGGTGCCTGTGGCTCTGGAGGGGGCACAAGATATTTTATGGGGGAAGATGTAGGTTTTGACTAGTGTGGAGGTGGCACAACTTGAGCATTAATGGATGAAGGCATTTCCAAGTAGTTGACAAATGGAGGAGCAGGTGTGGATTTTTGTCGAGGTCGAGTGGGTTGGGCTATAAATTGCAAAATAGGATGAGAGGTGAAAGGATTGGTGAGGTATGATTGCATTGGAACACCCATAGCCTGTAGTTGTGCTTGTGATAGGTGCCAAGCAGATGATGAGGCTTCCTATGTAGCCTGAGTACCTTGTGCTATAAAGGTGGGTTGTTGGTTGGGGGTTGCTTGAGAACCAAATGTAGGCTATTATAGTTGTGTAGGTTGTTGTGTCTGCATATATGGTGGTAATTGAGAAGTGGGAGGTACTGTAGTACCCATAGGGGGTTGAGGTACTAATGGTTGATTCAACGGTCCTTTGGGTGGCATTCCCATAGTGAATTGTGGGAGTGATTGTTGCGGTGGAGGAATAGGGGGTAGTGATGTTTGCAGGGTAACTTGTTGTGTAGCCATCGATTGCATGACTATTTTCTAGATGACAGCTGAATGTGCGAGTATAGGTTGTATAGTAGGGGGCAACGTGACTATTTTTTATGTGGCTTGGGTGGTAGCTTATTGGGATAGTTATGGTGAGAATATTTGGGGCAGGCTGATGGGCGGAGCCCTAACAATTGAAAAGGGATTTTGTGTCACAACATGTACTGTCGGTTGAGTGATAGTTGGCTGGAGTAACAAAGGCATGGATGTGACAAGCTAGGTGGACCCCTGACTAGAATTGACAATCTTCTCTATGAAAAAGTTGAATGTATCATCTGGGAGGGGCAGAGGACATGTAGGGTCAAATAGTGCAAGATTGGGTGGAATGGGAGTCCCTTCACGTATGAGATTAGCAAAAATGGCGTGGTGGTTTTGGCCTATGATGACATTGATCATTGTTGCGTGACCTGGTTGATTTAGGAAGGCTTCCATAGTATCAGGAGTAGGGATTCTAGGTTGGTTGACCAAGACCCCCTCAAGTTGAACCTGGTTGTGGAAATAAAAGGGGACCATGCCTTTGTTAGGATTAGGCCATGAGCTAGGTGAGGAGCCAGTGAGAATATTAGGATCCATTTCCTTTCTCTTTTTGAATGATTTTGTGGTAGTTTGAAAGATATGGCCTATTATGTATAGGAGATAATAGATGCTTATGGGAAAAAATTCTCTAGGAATAACTACGACTGGATGATGGTGACAGTTGAATTCAAGATAATGAGGGCGTGGTAAGATACAATATTTTCTAATGCTTAGACGTGAGTTGAAATGCCTAGTGTTGGCTGGAGTGGATTGGATAGTAGTTGTAGAACATAATGATCATCCTAGGCTACATGATGATTGAAGAAAACTGAACCTTTGGACCAAGGTCATATGACAAAGATGATAGACAAGCAAATTAAGAAAAGATTAGTCTGAAAGTAAGCTATGAGATGATGCCAAATTAAAGATGTAAGTGTGATGACTCAGGGGTATGAGGTCAAATATAGAAAATGATTTTGACTTGGTTGACAAGGATCTTAGATTCTGAATCAGATAATGTTGAAGGATTTATAAGAAATGCAATATGGAAGATGTGGATAATGTGAAACTAATGTAGACATGAAATGGCCATAAGAATCTTCTCATAAAAGGAGTTAGTTCATGAATGAAGGGATGATGCTGACATGATGTCTTTGTCAAAAGGACGTGAATGAGGTAGGTCTATCAAGGTATAAAGGTGTATTTGTGGAAATAGAAAACTGACCGAAGAACAAGCACATCCACAAAATGATAAATCCGGGGTTTCACAGAGCGTATATGTGGAATGATGGATCTAGGTTTTTACAGAGCGTATCTGTGGGATGATGAATCTTGGGTTTTATGGAGCATATATGCAGGATTTGAGGTATCAAATCTGTTGAATAGACCAACAAATACATTGAATAACATTAACAATGACTACGCTAAGTATGTTCAATACTTCCAAAGGAAGATGCACATTATCACAACATTAGAGCGTATCTAGGGAACTTGGTATGCTGGCTGATAGTAAGTTGAACTGAATTTGTTTTGGAAAAAGATATGTGATACAAGCACAAGAACAATTTTGTAACCAAACAAATGTACAACTTAAGGCAAAAAGGGATACTATTTGCTGAATCCCCACTTGAAATAAATTTGAGTTGTGCTTATTCAAAGTGGATAAATTAGAATCTTGGAGGTAGGGGATCCTCCTTGGCACACTCACTTCTCAGGCACACAAAGCTTTGAATTCCAAGGATCGTCAATTCCCAAAAAACTGTTATCTCTACTATGAACTGCATAAGTGTGGGGTATCTTAGTTGGTCTCTGACCTTCCGTGCCAACAAATATGGGTTTTTGGTAAGATAAAACAATTGGTGTATGGTAAGGGTATCCATTCAGGTGACTATACTCAAATGATATTCCCAATTAAGGGGGCTCTCCCAGTCCTTTCAAAATAAGGTGTTTTATGTCTTGTAGTGAAGGATTTTAATGCATCACAAGGATACTGAGGGAGATTTTTGCTGGTATAAAGAACTTACACCTGTTGATTGTGACTTTAATCACAACCACTTTTTTTATATAGCGGTTTGGAAATGCTTGGCGTTAGTCATTACTTCTTGGGTCATTCCCTCTCACCCGACCTTATAGGATTCTCGAAAGGTAGACCCTCTAAAGAAATAAAAATGTGCCTAGCGCACAAAAAACATCAAACAAAGCTTTGTTAAATTTTACGCACTAAATGAGGAGTTCCTATGCTAAAAAGTCACACAGTTCAATGATTAATTAGTTTATAAAGAATCCCCTTTCTTTGACGGTCTTGCAAATAGACATGTTAATGTTTATGAGGTCTTTAACAGATGTAAGCAACCTTCCTTCCTAATAGAGTAAACAACATATGTTAGTAGATTAACGAAATTGAGTATTTAAAATAACTCTGGAAAAAATAAATTAAAAAAAGATTTTTGTTGGATGACAGGGAAAATCTGCTAAACAACGATTCTACTGTTTCATAGAGCAATTTCGCAAAATGATGATTCTGCTGATCGGTGAATATGCTGATTGACGATTCTGCCGATCGACGATTCTATTGATCGACGAATCTGCTGATTGACGATTCTGCTGATCGATGATTTAGCTGATCAAGGAATATGCTAATCAGAGATTTCGTTGATCAACAATTTTTCTATTTCACAGAGCAATTCTATAGAAACTCTGGAAAGAAAGGTTTTTTATTTTTGGTGATTTTGCTGATGTGCACAAACTTTCCAAGGCGAATCCGTTGATCTACGCAAAAAGGCTTCAAAACCTACAAGTGTTAGAAAGTGCCTAGAATACCAAAATGTTAGTTGTGAACCCATGAAGTGGGTCCCATCGGGTGTGCCATAAATGTGTACAAGGAAATGTGTGCAAAAGGAATGCAATTAACTAGTAAATACATTTAGAAAACAAATACAATGCAACAATCAAGATTAGACATAATGAAACAATAAACATATAGGAAAACAAACCACTTAAATTCCCGTTGTAGCCTCTTTAGTGCAACAATTTGTCTAGGATAGTGTGATTGTATGTACGCTCATGGATTCAACAACATAACAACATCAGAGTGCTCGATAGTTTCTCAAGCTTGGGGGAAGAACCTGAAAAATGACTTTTCAAAGAGATTTCACAAGTATGGCTGAATTTCTCTAAAAAATGCATAAGTTTTGCACAAATAAAAGAGTTGATAATGGTTTCAAGGATTTGATTCAAAGATGGATAATAAAATTTGGATCCTCTATTAAAGAGAAATATGAAGATTAAATAGAGGAATTGAGGATGTTAGGGCTCCCAATATTAATGAGAGGTGACTAGATATCAACCTCAGTGTGGTTGAGAGATGGGGAAAGAGACTTTCCATAAATGACATTTATGTCTCAGAACCCCAAAGTCCAACCTCATTAATAGGGGCTTTTATGGAAAAATGTTGACGATTGGGATAGAGGAAGAAAAGTTGGACTTTGCTTCCCTAATCCTCATACTTAGGAATGTGCACACGCTTAGGAGGAGATTAGTCTTAATGACTTGGGTTAAATGGAAGGCAAGTGGATAGGTTAGGATTTTTCAAGTAGGTAGGGATTAGGAGAGGATAAGGGTTAATTAGATAAAATAGGGTATTTATCTAATTAAGACTAAATCAAGGATGAGTGGGAATATGAAAATGGGTGAGGATTAGGGTTGAATTTTTGAATTTCTTTGTAATTCAAAAATAGAAGAAATGGGGTATTTAATTAAACAGATTTGGGTATTAGATAAATTAGATAAATTAATTTATCTAGAGGAATTGGTAAGAGTGTGAAATTAACTAAACAAATAGACTATTTAATTAATAAGGTAGCTATAAAGGAATGAGTACTAATTATTTAATTAAATAACCATAAATGTCTATTTAATTAAATAGAATAAGGATGTTAGATAAGTTAATTTACCTAAGACTATAGAAGACAAGTAATTAATTAAATGAATTAATTACATTTCAGATTTGGGTGTCTACAGTTCTTCTCATGCATCATAAAGTTTATCCTTTAAACTCATTGCTTTGACTACATTTGTCTCCATGAAATTGAATGTAATTATTATTATAGTGATTATCACGATACCTTTACAAAAGTTGTTATTCACCAGTCTGTTGTCTTATTTTTTTAATCAAAATTTCTTTCTATCTTCAAGAGGCTAAAAAAACAATGTACTAATATTCTCTCTTTGCCTCAATTCAAGGACAAAAGATAAATGCTTTGTACTCCCCCTGATTGGATGTCATTCTTTAAGCTCTTATTGATGCCTCTTGTGAGATATGCACAAGGTTAGGTTATTTCTTCTCTTCCACTTGTTTTCTTATCCAAAATTTCATAAAGATTTTCTTCTGCTTGAATAGAACATCCCTCTTCTTGTTGTGATTTCAAGGTGCTTCTACAAAACTAATACTACAAGAGTATTCTCTATGTCTAAGTTGATTAAACTTATAATACCTTATATTCATGTTCCTCAAAGATATTCTTTCTCTAACAGAGTTTGTAGACCTTATAGAAAGTACTCTACAATTTGTAGCCTTATGACCAACATTTTGACAACTGTAACACATTTGATTCACATTGTTTTCCAGACCAAAAGAGTTCCTTCTTACAAATTTAAATAATCTCCTATCAAAAAATATACAAGTTGCAACCTTGCGACCGTAACCATTACATAGATAACAATAACAAAAAAAGAGTAATTGTACTTTGATGTTTGAAAAGAAGTTCTAGGGAGATTTGCCAAGGGGATCCAATATCCTCCTCCTCCTCCTGAAGTATAAGATCTTTTTCCATTCTTATTCTATATCTCAAAAGGAATACCCTAAATCCTCCTCTTAGCTAGATTTTGCATTTGTATCCCTTCATCCTTTGGGTTGTACAAATCAGATTTGACTTGAGGACTAGATTTTGGGTCATTCAATGTATGTGAAATTTGGTGGTTTACTATTGATCGCCGTATTTCACCATATACACTTCCTTAATTCCAAAAAGATCTAAAATTTCTCTCTCAACCCTTGGTTTAACAAAGACGAAAAAAACCTTTGATTTCTCCATACTAATATACTAACCTGAGGCCTTCGAATAAATTTTCAAGATATTTTTGAACTCTTTGGCTTCCAATTTATTTACATGACCAAACAACATTGTGTCATCCACAAACTATTGATGTGAAATATCACAAACTGAGCTAGTTATCTTGATTCCTTTCAATTTTCTATTCTCTTGAACTTTTTATTATAGATCTACCCAAGGCTTCTACCATGATAATAAATAGGAATGAGGATATTGGATCCCCTTGGCGAATCTCCCTAGAACTTAAAACATTTCCAAAGAAACCTCCAATCACTTCATCATAAGCTTTTTCTTGTCCAATTTACTGATCATGTTTGATTCCTTACAATTTTGAATCTAGTGGATGACTTCTTGTGTTATGATGACTCCGTAAAAAATTGATCTTCCTAGCACGAATCTTGTTTGGTCCTCTAAGATGATGGCTGGAAGAATTTTCTTCAATCTATTTTCAAGAGCTTTCACTAAGACCTTATACACTATATTACACAAGGATATTAGTCTAAATTCATCTAGTAACATTGATATTCCCACTTTCAATACTAATTACAAATTATTATATACAATACTTCAATCTATTAAATTAATTTATCTAAATTAATTATAGTTACTAATATTCATTTTATTAAAATAACCCAACCTAAATACAAAAAGAAACCTTATCTTCCTCAAAATATTCTTTGAAATATTTTTTCTTCCCTGAATTCCCCCTTTCATATGCTCTAGTTTAAGTTGTAATTATAGTTTTAGAGGTAATATGCACAAATATGGCCTCCCCAGAGTCAAATTTAACCCTCCACTGTAACAGGCAAGCTTAAAAATTAAACATAGAAGGATTGAACTGATTTCTAAAGTTATTTGGTATAGACATGAAAAGCTTGATTCAAATGTCTACATTAAAATAATCAAACTTATTACAATCTTGAATCAAGCTTTTCGTGTCTATACCAAATAACTATGGAAGATACTATCTACTTGATAAGGCAGGGGCTACACTATTTGTAAGCTAGGAGATATTTTTAATCGATACAAATAGTTTAGGCAGGGCTAGAAATTCCAAGTTGAATTGCAAAATTTTCCTTTCTTTAGTGCCAATCCCTTTTCACAAGTATTAATTTATTAAATAGAAAAATATTGGTATTAATTTCTTTTACCAAATTTAATAATTAATAAATGATAATAGTACGTTGATAAGGATTTATAAGCTAATTTGATGAACATTTTAATAGTTTAATATTAAATTTATGTTGATTTTTTTAACTATATATATATTTTTAATGATTTTAAATTATTAAAATGAATGAATACAATTTTGACTAAATTTAGGGTCATGTGATGGGGCATTTTGTTATTATAATATTCTATTATTAATTTGATACATAGAGCCAATTCCAACGAAGAGGCTTGGAGCTTTTATAAGGTAAGAATTAAGAAAATGCTCTTTTATTCATATTTATTCTTTGGGGAGAAAACCTTGACTGGAAAATGAAATTCAGGAGTTGAAATTTTTCACGGTTGTAATATTTTATGAAATTTATGATATTTTTAAAATAAAATAAAAGGAGATTGATAATTTTTATTTTCTTAATTGAAGGCATATTGTTTAGAATGACTTATCAAGTTCAAAACATTATTATTTATAAAATATGAATCAATAAATGATACTTTATTATACATATTTAAATCTTGAAATAATCTTTTATTAAAACAAAACTTTCTCAAAAAAATATTTTAAATTTTATTTAAAAAATAATATATATAATTTATTTAATGTATTGCTTCTGGTGTTTAATATATATACCTTTGATTTCGTTGTTTAGATTTGTATTTATGGATTCTCAATTCTCTGGATTTCACTTTTAATATTTGGACATTGAAATAATTGTGATTAAGGGTGAAATGTCTCAAGCATTCAAAATTTTGCAAGTAGTAATGATATTACTGGTGCAAACTACTAAAATAAAAACTAAAGTACTAAATAAGGGGTCAATAAAAGACATTACAAGTGTAAAACAAATAACATTAAACCTAAGTAACAAAAGATTAAAAAGAGTAAATAAATAAACCATCCATATAATGAGTAAAGATTGCATATTAAATAAAAAAAATAAAATAAATACAAAATGAAAAAATTACAACAAAAGCAATAATTAAAATCATATTTAATTTTGCTAATAGTTATAATAGATTTCATAATAATTTGTTTAACAATTTCAAAATTAACTTTCTTCATCAATATGGTCAATAGATTTGTACATATAATTGCTTATGTATTTTAAAAGTGTATAAAAAACACTACATTTAAAATAAAATATTGTACATATATTATATTAATGTATCTTATATGCACATATCAAATTTGTATTCCTAATATGTCAATATATATATTTCCTATGGAGATACTATCTACAAAGGCTAAGTGATAAAATCTACAAAGATATGCTTACATCTACATCAATTTTAGACAATATAAATTTAAACAATGCAAACAATAATGATATCTAAAATATATTTCTATACCATCAATGTAGCTCAAAAAAATTTGCATTGACTTGGGTATGACAGAGTTTCTAAATATTTCCTAATAAAAGATTTTCGTTTATTATTGTACGATTACTAAAACTTGTAGGTTATTGACATCTTTAGAAAACAAGAGTTGCAATGTAATTTAGGCCTATATGAAGATTGTGGCCTGGTTCATTGGTAACTTTTTCATTTTAACTTTTGATTATAAGAAGCATTGATCATGGGATGAGGAATGCATGTAACCCACAATTATTGTTTTTTTTATTGAAATGTGCTTTAGTGTTGGGAAGAGGATTGCACAAAGAGTCTCAGATTAAAGTTTGGTGGGAAGATGTTGTTCCATAAAAACCTAGAAAATTCAAGTTTGGTGGGAAGATGTTGTTTCATAAAAATCTAGAAAATTTACAACTAGAATTATAAAATAAGATTAAAGAGTCACAACATAACAAATAATATTTTTCTTATAAGAATGAAAAACAAAACTGATTAATAACAAAGATAAAAATGCACACTACATATAAACTTCCAAATATTAAATATGATTAAAAATTTGTAATAATCATGTGATATTGCTACCACGATTCAACTGTGTAGTCTTTGAGTCAAACTCATTGACCCATGTTTCATGAGTAGTGGTCACAAGAATCCATCTCTCATGAGAATAAATGGAACACTTAGCACTAATTGCATCTAGGTGATGATCAAGTTATTTGTCCTACATTCTCATTGACATGTGGATATTAGAATACCCAATGAGAATCCTAGAGTGCAAGTGTTAAGGATATAGCTTACCTCTTTATATTAGCATATAATACCCAATATTTTCTACTCATTTCTTTTATGATCAAAATGGATTAATTTATGTAGGTTGCAACAAGACAAACAAATTAATTGTCAAAGAGTGAAACACATCATCTCATAGTAATATTTTGAGTTTACTAAAATAGAATATACAATATTTTCAAGAGAAAGCTATTCATGTGAAAATTAAAAGACATTAATTGAACAAACAACATATTTATGAATTTATAAACTACCAAAAAATAACGTCCTAGCAATTATGACCACATAAATAAACTTCCAAGAAATAGTTGTAGAATTGGATCATCTTCTTTAACAAAAATAAATTATTGTTTCTTGTGCCTTGAAAATTATTGTTTCCCCTTGAAGAGTTTACAACAACCATCCCAAATAGATCTAATTATTATAACTTGTGCTAGAATGATCAAATATCAAACACAAATTAATAAGAGATATATTTGAAATAGGTGGTTTGTTTATCCATTTGCACCAAGCGTATATGTTACCTAGGACATGAGCATAAGATTTTGATTTGTAATGGAAACATTGATCTTATTGGTAAATTACCTTGTTTGTACCTCATTGGTGTTGTGGCTAATTAGCAAAGCTAAATTATCATGTAACTTGAATGTTGTTTATCTAATAACATTAGTGTAGACATCACAAGTGATGTTGGAGCATCCTGGGGTAGTTGGCAATCCCGTGTCACCAAAAACATGTTTTGGTTTGATTTATGTTTTAGTAGTTAACTTGGTTGGAGACCTGAGGTGCTCGGTCACTTTGGTGGCAGTTCTAGGTTGGAAGATGTATTGCTTCACTGTTGGAATTGGTGACTGGACTCGGTGGTGATGTTTTCAGTGATATTCTACTCGGGGTACACTGCTTGGTGGTTGTTGCTCGGTGTGTGCAACTCGGTGGTGTCTTGCTCGGTGGCATATTACTCGGTGGTGCATGTTCGGTGGAGTTCTGTTCGGTTGTGTATTTCACCAAGTGGTCTAGATCTCAGTGTGCTTGTTGGGGTTCACCGACTTGAGTTTATGGATTGGGCAGACATTGGAGATTGCATATGTGATGTGAGGGGGGTCATTGGGATCGTGCTGAGTTTCAAGGCATGCAAATTTGTGGCATTGGATCTCGTGTGGACCTAAATCTGGGTTGATGTATTCTCCTATGTATTTTGTTATTATTTGTAGCCGACTGGTGCATTAAATATTGTTCATTGTAGATTGTATGGCCGACTGGGTGATTTAATTATTGTTTAAAAGCCGACTTATGGCTGTGTTGTATAAATAGAGTTTAGGTTGATGTTTAGGGGGGACATAGACATAGAAAGATAGATAGAGGATAACAGAGTAAGCTAATAAGTTGAAAGATTATAAGTTGTTGCAGATAGTTGTAAGTGGGTAGATAGAGATTGCAAATTGCTTGGTGGCTTGCGAGAACAAGTTCAAATCTGGTTTCTTCCACTTAGATATAGGGTAGATGGATAAGGTTGGACCCTGAGAGATCTTGTTGAATCTGTTGATGTAATTGGCCCTAACCGGGAAAGCCTTATAGCCCAACATGTTGAATGTAATTGGAATTCTGAGATAATATAAGTTGATATTGATATATCTTGTGTTGTGTTGTTCTTGTTGTTGGCTACAAGTTTGGACAATCCTTTGTTGGATCCTTCGAGCTTGACTGCATCAAGTGGTATCAGAGCTGGTTCGTTTCTTGTGGTTGATCTGGTTAATGAGAACCTGGTTGAGCTGGTTCGTTTATTGTGGAGCTTAGGGTTTTTGAAGATCTAGAGAGATGCCTCTAAGAAGATTGGACCCTAGGGCAATTGCAGATCTTTCTGAGGAGGTTGAAGCAAGGATAACAGAAAGATTCAGATCTGAGATGATGACAATAAAGAATGAAATCATAGAAGGTATCAGAAAATATTGGATTGCATAGAGGTCCGAGAACAGATGATGGTTATGAAGAAGCTGCTGAAGATTTTGAAGTTGTTGAATCTAGTGGAGATGAAAGAGCCGATCAGATAGAGAGATCTGGAGGAGACAGATATGATCGGTTGCAAAGATCCGAAGCTCGGTTGAGTACAAGTTATCGAATGGAGGTTTCCAAATTTTTAGGTACATTGATACCTGAGGATCTGATTGATTGGATCAGTGAGTTAGAAGACTACTTTGAGCTGGAAGACATTGAAGATCCACTTAGAGTGAGGTTGGCACATACTAAGTTGAAGGGGCATGTTGCTTTATGGTGGAAAGAGTTGCAGAGGGACCAAGAAGAAGAAGGTGAGATGAAGATCAATCGATGGAGGTTGATGGTGGCGAAGCTAAAGGCTAAGTTCATTCCTACCGACTATGAACTTGAATTGTTTAAGAAATCACAGAATCTGAAACAGAAGGAGATGACTGTGGAAGATTATACCGAGGAGTTCTACAAGATGACTATTTGGTTTGGACATAGAGAAATTTCTAAAGAAAAGACGGTGAGGTAACATTTAATGTTATGAAATTCAATATCCAAGATGAGATTGGTATGTTGAAGATTGAATCGGTAGAAGATGCTTATCATTATGCATTGAAGGCAGAAGATAATTTGAAGAGAAGCGAGGGAAAGAGAAGCAGGAACAGTCGGTGAAGGATAAAATGAGAGTTGAGGATGAACCAAAACCTGTTGAAATGAGGAGAAGAATAGGTAGAGGTGTATTCAGAGGTACTTATTATAACTACAGAGAAGAAAGAAATCAGTCATTTGAATGTCCCCATGCAGATAAGAAGGTCGGTAGTCACTGCAATGCTGTGGTGAATGAGGTAGCTGAGAATGAACCCGAGGTGGAGGGGGTGAATCTTTTTCTCAGGAGGACTTTTCTGCCCTCAAAGCAAGCTGATTCTTGTCAGAGGAAGAACTTGTTCAGGACTATGTGTAAGTTTGGTGGTAAATGTTGTAAGGTGATTATTGATGGAGGAAGTACTGACAACCTAGTTGCCGAGGAGATGGTTTAGAAACTTGGTTTGAAAAGGTTGAAGCATCCTTGTCCTTATATGATAAGTTGGTTACAAGCTGGTCATGCATTAGAGGTGAAAGAGTAGTGCATGGTGAGTTTTTACATTGATACTTATAGAGATGAAATATTATGTGACATTGTGGAGATGAGTTCTTGTCATATTTTACTCGGTAGACCTTGGCAGTATGATAGAGAGGCTATTCATGACTGTAAAATAAATTCCTTTACTATACTGAAGGATGGATAGAAGTATATTTTGATTCCTTTGAAGGATGCAGAGGTCGGGAGGAGGAGCTTGAGCATTGGTAGTAGATCTGAAATGGTTGCAGTGGTTGATGCATACGTGAGTGTGCAGAGATATGAAGATAAATCAACAAGTACTAGTGGTAAAAGGAAGCAGAATAAGAATTGAGGGAAGAGTGTGTCGGTTGAGGACTTGGAAGACATGTATGTCATGAACCAGTTTGGGATCTATGTGTTGAATCCAAATAGATGTTCATCCATCTTTTGAGAACATCTTTTTCGCACCTGGGGTGTCTGATGCAGGAGCATCCTGGGGTAGTTGGCAATCCTGTGTCACCAAAAACATGTTTTGGTTTGATTTCTATTTTAGTAGTTAATTTGGTTGGAGACCTTAGGTGCTCGGTCACTTTGGTGGAAGTTCTCGGTTGGAAGATGTATTGCTTCACTGTTGGACTCGGTGGTGCTTGGTGTTGCTATTTTCGGTGATATTCTACTCAGGGTACACTGCTCGGTGGTAGTTGCTCGGTGTGTGCAGCTTGACGGTGTCTTGTTCGATGGCATATTACTCGGTGGTGCCTGTTCGGTGCTCTGCTCAGTTGTGTCTTTCACCGAGTGGTCTGGCTCTCGGTGTTCTTGTTACCAACTAGTTGCTGGGGTTCACCGACTTGAGTTTATGGATTGGGTGGACATTGGAGATTGCATCCATGATTTGAGGGGGATCATTAAGATCGTGCTGAGTTCTGAGGTGTGCAGATTTGTGGCATTGGATCTTGTGTGGACCTAAATCTGGGTTGATGTGTTCTCCTATGTATTTTGTTATTATTTGTAGCTGATTGATGCATTAATTATTGTTCATTTTAGATTGTATGGCCGATTGGGTCATTTAATTGTTGTTTAAAAGTCAACTTGTGGCTGTGTTATATAAAAGAGAGTCTAGGTTGATGTTTAGGGGGGACAAAGGCATGGGAAGATAGATAGAGGATAACAGAGTAAGCAAATAAGCTTAAAGATTATAAGTTGCTACAGATAGTTGTAAGTGCGTAGACAGAGATTGCAAATTGCTTGGTGGCTTGCGAGCACAAGTTCATATCTGGTTTCTTCCACTTAGCTATAGGGTAGATGGATAAGGTTGGATCCTGTGAGATCTTGTTGATCTGTTGATGTAATTGGCCATAACCTGGAAGGCCTTACAACTCGACATGTTGCATGTAATTGGAATTTACAGATAATATAAGTTGATATTGATATATCTTGGGTTGTGTTGTTTCCGCTGTGTTGTTCTTGTTGTTGGCTGCAAGTTTGGACTATCCTTTGTTGGATCCTTTGAGCTTGACTGCATCAACAAGACATAAAAAAACACAATTTGCATAGACATTTTGACCGGATTTGTAATGCAAGACATTTCGCAAAGGACAATGTTTGTGCGTATTAACATTTATTCTAAATATCTTTTCAATCATCAAGGCAATCTCCTTCTAATGGACTTAATTGGTTTGTTTGGATTTTCTCAATATTCATAAATTTGTAAAGTTTTATGAAACCCAAAAAATAAAATATAATGTACAAGATAATATATTAAGAAAATAAATTTGATAAACCTATTTAGAAGAAGCAATGCATATACAATCATTTGTATATTATAACATTAATAGATGATACTCTACTTTTTTGCAGATGATACTCTAATTTTTGGAAAAGATTCCATCAAAGAAGCAAAGCATATAAAAAGGTCCAAAAAGTCAACCCAATTAACCCAAAAATATTTATGTTCAACACAAATGCAATAATTTCAAAAAATATCATCAAGATTCTAGCCTTTAAAGGGGAGCTACTTCCCTCCACTTATCTAGGAATCTCATTCTTTGTAGGACCCAAAAAAACATCATTCTGGTCCACGGTGGTTGATAGAACCAAAGGGCGAACTTCAACTTAGAAAGGAAGATGGATATCATTATTAGGGAAAATTATGATGATTAAAATAGTTTTGACAACTATCCCCAATTATTATATGTCAGTTCTCAAAGCTCCAACAACAATCATTCAACAGATTGAGAAACCAATCACAAAATTTTTATGGAAGGGAAACATACCAGAAGCTAAGAAAATTCCACTCATTTCATTGGAGAATATGACACAAGAAAAGACACATGGTGGAGTTGGTCTACACAACCTAGCTCACAGAAATAAATAATTTGGAGGAAAACTTATATGGCACATGTACACAAAACCAAATGCAAAATGGTGTCAAATTATGCAAAAAAGTAATTCGATGAACAATACCCCTTGCGTATCTTGACGGTGAGAGACTCACCCAAAGGTTCAACTGTTTGGAACTTCATGCTTAACTCAAGATCAATCATTACAAGTTATATCTCATGGGAAGTAAATAATGGTAACAAGGTAAAATTCTGGACAGACTCATGGAATGGCCTTCCTCTATTAAATCTTCAGGAAGATTATGAGGAAATCATGAACATTGCCATTAATACTTGGGGATCTAACCTCTTGGACTATGTCTTGGCTATAGAAAGGCTCTCAGGCTAAGTTATATGGAAATAACCATCCATGATGTCAATCAATAACCAATAGTCTTCTATGCTAACAAATATATTCCAGCAGCGTGTTCTTTTTCTCTCCATCCAAGAAGACAAACTCATATGGGCACCCTCCAAAGATAGAAAATACACAGTCAAGGAAGGATATAGAGCATTACAACATCTTGAGAATAAAAAATTTAAGAGCAGAGATTTCTTATTTTGCTGGAACTCCTCTGTTCTACCCAAAGTAGGGTGCTTTGCGTGGTTAGCTTTACATAATAGGATCTTAACAAGTGACAAGCTCTCAAAGTTAAGGATAACAAAACAGTTTAAGTGTGTTCTATGTGATAAAGAATTCGAGACAGTGGATCATCTTCTCCTCAATTGTGAATTTGCAACACAGTGTTGGATGTATATCATCAACAAATTAAACATCTCAATGCCTCTACCAAATAAAGTATGTGATTTATTTTAATCATGGCCCTTAATTTGCATGAACTCAACATTCTCTTTCCTTTGGAAATATGTTCCTTCAGCAGTTGTTTGGGCGATCTGGTGGGAACATAATAAGAGGATCTTTAGAAAAGTAGTTTCTCTGAAATTGTCACAACCCAACTAGAACTCTCAATATCAGAGATCACAAAGGCCAATCTCTTCACTATTAAGTGCAATCATTACTTCTCGGTCTAGGATGGGTGGATAGTAAGAGAATGGGAACACATTCATATACCCATGGGTACAATTCCGAATTGGATTTCATTGCACAGTATAGATAGAAGCAAGGTTAAATGGAAACCCCCCGAAAAGGATGTCGTCAAGATAAATTTTGATGGGGCCTCTAGAGGGAACCCAGGATAGTCTGAAATTGGAAACTGCATCAAAGATTTTTTAGGAAAACTACTTGCTGTGAGAGCTTCACCAATTAGTCTGGGAAAAAATAATGTGGCAGAGTCACAAGCTCTCCTAGCTGGGCTGGTTTTGGAAAAACAAGGTGGAATGCACAAAATTCATGTTGAGGGAGATTCATTAGTAGTCATTAATGATTGCATTAAAAATTCTAACCATCATTGGCAGCTGACTTACATCTTCAAGCAGATATGGGCAATTCTAAAATCCTTCTCGAGTTATAATATCTCCCATACCCTTTGTGAAGGAAACAAACTCGTAGACTGGTTATCTAATTATGGTTGCGAGGGCAATAATGTGCAGTCATTAACCCAAATCAATTTGCATAGGATAATCCAGACTTCCAGGCTATAATTATTGATGATGTTAGCAAAATAATTTATTAATCTTTGTAGTTTATCTTCATGTACAACAAGATATCTTCAAATTTACATATGGCAAGCACACAAGTTGCTTATGACATAATCACAAGGTAAGTTCAAGGTGCTTACGCCATCAAATTCCATCATAAAGTAGTACGTTAGATATTGAGCACATGATAATGTTCAATCAAAATCATGTGGAACTGAGGTGATGGGGTGTATTTTAAATAAGGCAGCTTGCTTCATTATTTTTAAGCCCGATGTTAAAGATTGTGATCTAATCACATGCCCGAGATTAATCATTTCGCACACTTGAAGCATACTTATAACACAAGGCTGCAGACTGTGGATTATTATCAGTTTTAATTACCCACTGCTCGTCCAATTAAGCACTTGCTAATATTGCCTTTTCTCTAGGAAAAATCATGGCTTCGCATACTAGTCTGATTTGTAGAGAGTGTAGGAAAACTCACTGGGAGAATATGCCATGGAATGACAAAATCTTGCTGAAAGTTGAAGACAATTAAAATGCCATCTCTGTGCACATTGATGACTCTGTTATGGACGGTATGTTCATGCTCCGCATCACACGCATTCATCGAGTGGTCAAGGAATTCCTTGACGAAGACATTACAACTCCTAGGGAAAAATGATGCTTATTCCCGTCTCAGGTGATGTCGATTTTCTTGTCAAATCCTATGGACCTTTTACAAAACACCCAATTGTTACACATTATATATAACAAAATCGTCGATAAGGATTTTCTGCAATTGGATAAGTTTGATAGGGCAGTACATGATTATAATCTATGGCATGGGCTCAGCCTTCTTGGGGGTTTGTTTCCCAGGCACTACATACAAAATTGTCTTGCATATATGCTAATTTATGAGAGCATCAAACATGCCCTCGATAGGCAGAGTTATCGGCATCTGCAAAATGCCATCCACGCGCATGGAAGAGACATTGATGTGGACATTGCATTAAGAATTCACACCAGAGTTACTGCACTTTTGGACATACTCGAGGCAGACAACATACCGGAGGTACGCCCACAAGAACCCTCACGTTTATGTGTGGAAAACCATGGACAATGACTATGCACAACAACCGGGTTCGACATCAGTTCTAGACCTTAACATCAACCCTACAATTGAGATTCATTCTTCCGGTTGGGGGAGTGTAGCTGCTGACAGTCAGACCGAGCACGATGGTTGGAACAATTAGCAAACAAATGCAAGGGAGGAGCATGACCATGCATTGGGTTGGCCGAGTGAAATGCCTGAGCCACTATGTATGCATCCCCGGGGTGGTGACTGTCCAACTAATGATGCTAATCCTTCGGCAATGGAGGAATGAACAAATTTCAAGATGGTTTTTTGGTTTTTGCCCTAGAAAGTTAATGTAAAGAAAATCTTGTTTGGTCTCAGATTTAGGGCACAATGTTTTTTATCGATCGATTAAAAATATGGGATACAATGTAACTCTACTACACTGCATATGCTGCTAAATATGTATGTAATATTCACATATGGTAGTGGTCTGGTCTTATGTTTAGAAGACAATTTTGTTTTTTGTAATTCCCGCCATTATAGTTATCTTTTGTAATCGGGCTAGGATATTGGGTTTTCTTACTAGTTCTTCCCAATTGAGCCCTCGAACCAGTTTTATTAATAATATTAAATATTAGTGGTTCGCCCACTTTTGATTAAAAAAAAACATCAATAGAACAAAATGCTCATTATGTGATATTTCACTTGGGAAATTGTTATAGGTACAAACCAAGCATAGTAAAGTTCTTCTCCATTGCGTAAAACACATCAATTCAACAATATAATAAGGCCACATACTTTGCCCCTTCATTTTAGACTCATCTTAATCGAGTTGTCTTTAATACAATTACTAATGTGCAATATGATATTTTTGTGTGAGCTAACAAAATGGCATTAATCCACCACCTCATATTCTAAGGGTCTAGATCTAATGTTCAATCTCACTTGTTCATAGTGTGGGTTGATTCTACGACACATATTTGACACCCTAACTTTCAAATTTAAATGTAAAAATGGGCCAAGTCAACCCCATTCCAAACAACCATTATGAGCCAAGTCAAGTGCAAAAGTATTCATATTTGACGGTACCTGATGTTGCATGCAAAATAAACCCTAATTCATTGTGGTAATCTAGGACTCACTAATGAATCATCTAGTGAAGAGAGAATGACAAATTGCATTAGCACTTAACATCAACATGACATGGTTAGTTATACATGACTAGGCATATTGCGCTATTGCTTTGTGTGTTATCAATCTTATCAAATTTGGGGGGCTTGGCATAAGGAGAAGGCCCTTGCTTAGTAAGGTTCCAAAGATGTTTGAAAACATAGCTAGTAATTTATTACATTTCTAGACATCAAGATGTACACAAATTTGAAGTGTGGAACCTACTAGATATATTGTACATGTTAGAAATCAAATATGCAAACAAGGTTCAAATATGCAAATGCAAAATTATCTAGAGAGAAGCACAAAGATTTCAAAAGTTGGGTATCGATCTTCTAACAAGATTTCAAACTGCAATACATCTAAAATTTGATTGATACTTTTCATAAGACACATCAACATAAAATACAAAACTACATATCTCGATTTTAATAATTTTTATAAACTGTTAGAAAATATTACTATAACATAATAAATTCCAATTCTATATCTAAATTAAATTTACTTATCTTTTAAAAAAAGTGTAAATCAGTACCTACTTATTACATTTAACTGATTTAAAAACATTTATATAAATTATAATTTTCACTATTATCCTAATATATACTCTTTCATATCTGAAGCCACCCAATGTACCCTACAATTGTAATATTTATTATGACTAAATAATTGATAATAGTTTACATCTAGAATATTAAGTAGTCACCTTCATTCTAAAACCTAAGTTTAAAGGGTCGAGTCAACAACAATGTCAGCAATGATGTCACAGCTACACACTACTCGTTAACATATGTCCCCAATAGTCCTTGTAGCAAGGAGGGTGACACTAAAATATTACTAAGGTCATCTTCAAATGAGTTGTTTGTCCTTATTTATTTTTCATTAATACACACTAAACAATGATCCATTTTCCTTTTACAGTTAAGCTAATACATAATTAAAAATAGCAATGTCAAGGTAATATATGCCTTAAAAACGAAAGGCAAAACCTTTATGCTTGTCAATGCCCTGTGCAAACTAGAGTATCTCCTGCATTACATGAATTATATGCAAGTTGAACATTAAATTGACAGAAAACCCATTTCAAATATTTTAACTAGTCATATCATATGTTGATATAAAATGAAATCAATTTCTTATCCAGAGTTGATTTCTTTGCCAAGATTGTCGAATCTGAATGTAAATTGTATGTCCAGTTATGCTGGCAAAACAAGCACCAATAATGGCATAAAATTATGTTCTAACCAGCAAAATTGTTGGTTTGTTAAGCTTTTTCTTCAATAGCATATATTGAATTCTACATCAATGAACAAGTGTGCACAACGCAACTCAGATTCAGTAATATATGCTTGCCAACACTTTTAATCAGAGGTTCACATACATTACTTTGGACCATCTGTCATGGAAATGGCTCATTCAAGAGTCCATCTTTAGATCAGGATATAACTTAAGGAATAGCTAGTATATATTACTAATTGCAGTAGGATAAAATACTCTGGTTTACATACAGAATACATCTCGAGTTTGATTTGGATGCCTCTTACATTAGAAGAGTCACTCTATGCATTGGTGGGGTGAATCAGTAAAAATATACAAACAGAGAAAGAAATATAATGACGATAATAAACAATATTAAGTAAATTGTGGGGAAGTATCAAATGATTTCCTGCGAACTAACAGGCAGGTTATTTTGGTAGGATGTCCAAAAGTTTTGTTCAGAGTGCAAAGCACATAATCTGGCTTGTGTAAAGTGAGATTCAACTGGTCTTCTCCCACTGTAAGCTCTGTTGCATCCAAGAGCACATGCCAACTACTTCTGTGGGCTTCTGAAACCCAGTGCAAGGAATACCTAATCCCTTTAGCTTCTGCGGGATAAGCAAACAATCCCTTGGGTGAATGTTTGCATTTTCTCCTGAAATACTGGCTAAGCATAGAGCCTGCTATCCTCAGATTCAACCAGCTTGCAGGAGTAGGAATAGCCTTGGCATCCTTATAGGTTGCAAATTCACGGATGCAATCTACATCCTCTTCCAAAACAGTCATGTAGAAATTGCCCCTGAAAAAAGGGTAGCTCTCACCTACTAACATTAGGGCTTCTTTGTGACCTGGTGTAAAGACCACCATATAATCATTATCTGTCAATCCACAGTGCCTGAGTACTCTGTTTCTGGCATGAATCTCTGGTATTGATATGGAGCTTTCAGGAAAGGAGGCCTTCTTTGTGAGTATGTCCAGGAGCCTTGAAGGCTCCAATTGGGTTTTGCCCAGATCAGGGAGATTGTTTCCAAAGGATGGAGAAAGGTCCCTAGGGTTTCTAGGGGATTTCCTCCTGTCATCAGACATGGATCCATCATCTGAACTTGGAGTTGTTGGCATGGAAAGATTGTGGCTATTCTCAACAACCCATCCTTCATATTGATCTGGATAACGAGCCAATACATACTGCTCCACATACTTCATTTCTGTTGGAGTGATAGGACCAGACCACCTCAAGTCCAATCCATGCAGGGAAGACATGGCCTCTGCAACTATGTGTGGTGGTATTATACATCTCTTTGGCTGCAAACACAAAGTATAATCAGAACCCATGTATTTTCTTATCACAAATCAATCAGACAAAGATATAGATGGTTTTTTATGTCGGCTTACAGCTACAATCAGGCTGTTGCTTGATCTTTCCACCACCTCTGGTCTCCGATCCAACTGCAAATGTAAAAGAAATCAATAATTATTAATTTATCACTTATATGCATTTGACTAATGTCCTCTGATCATCACTGGGTAGTCACTTATAAGTTCAGGTCTGATCTTTACTAATAAAGTCCAGTTAGAATATTTTCCACACTCAATTTATTCATTTCCATGAATAGGTCAATATAGGAACGTTGGGAGTGGTGTATAACAAGGCAGGCTTCACGCCTCATGTGAAAGTAGTTAAAACCCTTATATGTCTGAATATTCTCAATATTTTTATTCAATACTTTTTTTAATACCATACATTGATGCAAAACCATTGAACATGGCATATTTTAAAACAAATTCCCAACATGTATCTGTAATACTCATCTAATTCCATGTCTTAATTTCAACAAAATTTTGATTTATCTGTAATACTCATCTAATTCCATGTCGAATTTCAACAAAATTATGATTACATAAACGAATGCAAAAACTTTGAACACAGCATCTCCTTCAACAAATTTCAGTCCTTAGAATCTAAGTTGCTCATACTCAAAAACCCCAAGTCAAGTTTTTAAGAAGCTCCCATCCCAGCAATTTCCGATCTCAATGTCTGGGAATCTAAAATGGAAGGAAGGAAATCAATACAGTAGTGCCCACCCAGTAAGTTGCATTGATTCTAGGCATGAAATTCCTAATCAAACTCACTCCTCTGCCCAATGTTCATACATTCTCCTACATACCCAGATGCAAAAACATTGAGAGTGACATTATCTAGCTAAATTCCCCAACTGGTATACAGTCTCGAATTTGGTGCAAATACATTGAAAGTGGTCCCTGAATGACCAAGAAACACAGTTATACAGAAATGGGGCGAAAATCTATTTATTCTGAAACTTGAGATTCAATATTTCAGGTTATGCATTCATACCTTAGAGACTCCATCACCAAGAACAGATTTGGGAGAAGTGTCTGAAGATCCCATCCCTCGACAATCCACTGCAGGAACCCTTTTGGCTTCAGTAAGGAAGCCGAATCCTGAAAGTTTCAGATTTTCTGATCTGTACTTAGATGGAGAACCTGTGAAATTGACCCAAGAAAAATTATTGTGAGCCGGCTGAAGGATCAAGTCAACAACACAAATTAGAATCAACCCAGTAGGGAAAAATGCTCACACCTTCAGACGGGCCTTTCATATGCGAAAATTGAGGAGACAACTGACCTGACATGCGAAGAAAGGCAATTAAAGGAATAAAATATGATACCCAATAAGATTAGTACTTTTATCAATGTACCAAGCTGGGTTTTAGTTGGGAAAATCAAGGTTTTCTATCGTGGGCTTTGGATTTTCCTGCCATTTTAAACTAGAGTTCCTCGAATTAATCTATGGCTGACGGAACAGTGGGCCACCACAGCCTTGTCTACCCTTTCATCTGTGATTTCGTGAACAGAAGACATTGGCCCTCTGTAAATTAAATATTCTCCCAAAATGCGACTGCGTATATTAAATCGTATGAAATGCATATTCAAAATTAGATATGGTACTGGGTTGGCAAGGATGACGTGAATATGGTATTGTCATTATGCTTCTACCGCGAAGCTTCCCTGGAGGTTGATCTTCTCAAATCAATTGTTTATACCCACAACTGGGTAAACTCGAGTCGAATATTAAATGATTTATGACTGCAAATGGCGAATTATTTAATCAATTCTTCATACGAACAGATAGGTTAAATTTAGCTGATTATGGAATCATTTATGCCCACAAATGGCTGAATTGATCTTTCTGGGTAACGCGCTCAAGTATATTTAATTTACAGGGTTTCTGTCAAAATCTCGAGTCATACATATTTGGCGGTTGTTTTATCTTTTACCTGAGTTATGGATGAATTGCTTAAAAGTTTGAGGGTGTAAGCAATGAACTGTAATATATAATTTATAAATATGAAAAGAGTTTCAAAAAGTGTTATTTGATAAGTAGGAGATATTTCCCATCTGTGTAGTTTTTGAGTCAAACTTATTGATCTAGGTTTCATGAGTAGTGCTTCACAAGAACCCATTTCTCATGAGAATGAATGGAACACTAAACACTCATTGCATCTAGGTGATGCTCACATAGGCGAAGAATCATGACTTCGTGGGAGGTCACCCATCCCACTACTAGTCCAGCTCAAGTGCGCTTAACCACAAAGTTTCCTCCAAGGTTAAACCTACTTTGCTTGCAACCTCATTTGCTGCAGTAGGCTTAACCTTGGAGGAAATTTTGTGGTTAAGCACACTTGAGCTATAGTAGTACTAGGATGGGTGACCTTCCCAAAGTCCCAATGTTTCACCTTTATGAGCATCACGTAGATGCAATGAGTGTTAAGTGTTCCATGCATTCTCATGAGAGACAAGTTCTTGTGAAGCACTACTCATGAAACATGGGTCAATGAGTTTGATTCAAAAAGTACACATCTTAATTGTGATAGCAATATCACAATAATTGTTCATTCTTATTCGTATGATCTTCTAATTACTAATTTTATAAAAATAAAAAAATTGATAATTAAAAATTGATTAAGATAATTCATATGTATCAATAGTAGTTAACTAGTATTTCAAATAGTTAAAATTATAATATTCAAGCGTAATGGAGCAAACAATTATTAATGAAAAAAGATTGGTTATTAAACCAATAAGTATAGGATTAGATACACAAATTGATGTTGTTGACTTTACTATTGATTAGATTAGTTATTTATTATATTAATCATATTACTGGTTTTATGATTCCTATAATGGTAATTTTTAGTTGGTTTTTGAACTCGTTGCTTATAGTTATCAAAAACATATAAAGAGAAACAAAACCAATCGTCAAAATCTATATATTGAAGGAGCGAAGTTAGCTATAAAAGTTAGTGGTACTCTTACCATAGGTGTGAGGGAGATTTTTTTAATATGGAACAAAATTGAGTTTTACTCAAGCTATATGACATTTAATATTTAGAGGGGAAATTTAATGTGATCTTAGATTAGATTAGATTTATAATACTAGAAGCATGATTTTTTAATTAGGGTTTAATTGTATTTAAGAATGTATATGATTTTTTGGTAGATCATTTATTTGTGTGGTATTTGGATTCAAACATATTTAATCATTAATTCTTTTCTTAAGGTAAAGTTTATTTAGCTTGTTATTTCATTGGTATCAACTATGTTGTGTTATGAACAATAGATAAAATTATAGGATCATTTGTTTTGAATAGTATGAGCTCGAATACATAATTATATAAAGAGGTGTAACTTAAATAATGAGGAGGAACATCTAATGTAGTGATTGAAAGAAAAATTATATAGAGCTCAAATCAAACTTCATGATGAACGACTCACGAAAATTATCTAGAATTGACCTTTACTTTTTAAATAATAAGATATCAAACTTTTAAAATATATACTTGAAAGCAAAAAATAAAATAAAAGAACTGAAGTAAAATTTGAAGTTAGGCATATGTATATTACCAATTTTTTTTTATAAAATTTGTATTCATGTATATTGTAGAAAACAAAATAGTTCTAAAGTAATATAGAATAATTCAAATAAATAAATAAAGATATATTTATATTCAAGAAAAAATACTACTCACAAAAAAGATTATATTGATTATATATTTTAGTTATAATATTCTAGAAGATGTAACTATATATTTAAACAAGATTTATAAGAACAAGAAGGATTCAGTTTTGTATAAGAATAAAAACCTTACATTTGATAAACAATGAAAATAAATTAGATGGGACGAAAAATTTAAATTTATTAAAAAGAATATAAAATTAGATAATAATTATAATGAAAAAATAATAAACATAATAAAATATTACTAAGATACAATATAACTATTAGAATATTATCTATAAAAACAAATTCAAATTTCTAATTTTGTTTTAAGTTAGTAACCTTGGGTGTTTTGAGAGTGATTAGTCCTATTATAAAGCCAGTCACTCAGACTTAATTTTAACTACTTTATTTATTTATTTGATTGGTAAAAGGCCGAAGCCATGGAATTTTATTAATTAATATAAAATGTTAAAAAGGTCATGGTTCATGAGAGCATATTGCCAGGAAAGAACCAAGAAGAAAATCTCCAAATGTAGCTCAATTTTGAACTATATAGTGAGTTTTAGGGGTATGTGCAAGATCATGGTGTACCAAAGTCGGCCCTTAAGTGATAATGAAAATTTAGAAAATCAGAGTTAGGCAAGTTGATGTAAATATTTGAACAAGTTATCAATCTTATATCAAAAATATGTAAGAAGAGAATTGTAGCAAATTGAATGTAGTTTCTAAGTTACTAACCCTTTTTTTAAAAAACAATTATTCTATATAGTGAAAATTTCAAATTTCAATGCAGTAGTACAAACATTTTAGGAAAAGATAAGAAGTAGGAGTACGTCTGACCACCTTAAACACAACAAATGATAATATTTGTTTATAAGATTCTAGATATAAGTAGTAGACTCATGTCTGGATGTGACACATATTTTTCTGTAATTATTTTCCAAGTAAATAATTAATTATGATTTTTCTTCTACAACTTTTCTAGAATATAAAAACTCCTGTGTCTGACCACCTTAACTTAATCTAATCTTCATCAAATTGAAAACTTTTTTTTCTTGCAGTAGGTGAAGCATAAATTGTGACACATATTTCAGATTTCAAAAATGTTATACCATTTGAAAGTTATAGCTATTTTTCAACTAGTCAATCAATCAGGACTTTAGAGGTAACTCAATTAGAAAATAAATATTAATTACTTATTTGACTCAAAATTTGACAGCAATGATATTGATAGAAAGTTGAGAATCTCCTTGAGAAACTCTTTTTGTTTTCATCAAATTTGGGTGAAAAAAAAGTCGTCAACTACATGGTTGAAGTCTGGAGACTAGAGGAAATATGGAAAACACATTTTTTGGGTTGACCATCTAGGTTTGGTATCCCACAGATAAAACCTGAGACATATCCTGAAGAAAATCCTTAGGTGTGTCAGAGGTATCAAGTACTTGATATGTATCGGGTATATGATCCAAATCAGATACCTGTTTGGAAAAAAATAAAAAACACATTTTATGTATATGATCCAAATCGGATACCCGTTTTAAAAAAAAATAAAAAACACATTTTATTAAAATGGGCATAACGTTTGCGTTTCTTATTGAAATTTTGATTTTTTATAGGTGTTGGAAAGGTGATTACGAGACCTACGATATGTATAAGGTAATTTTATTGAATTATAGCCAAAAAATTAATAATAATAATTTGAATTGAATCCTTAATTTTGAAACTTGTAATAATCACAACTTTTGGATACAAATTCATTCTTTTTTAGTTCAATTTTTCTCCCATAAGAACTAACATAGTTAAAAAGTAGTAAATAATAAAAAATATATATTTTATGTACTAGTGAGATTAAAAATTTTCATTAATCATGATATAGGGTTTCCTTGTCTTTGATCCTTTGTACACAATTTCCCAAGATGACCTAAGATAAAATGTCTCTCTATACCTCTCTTCCCTCTCGATTTACTTATTTCTATCTTTCTCTCTTTACCTTTCATTTTATGTCCCTTTAAATCCATCTCTATCCTTTTTCCTTTCTTTGCATCTCTCTCTCTCTCTCTCTCTCTCTCTCTACTAATTTATCTTCTCTCTATTTATGTACCTCCCTTTAACTCCCTCTACCCGTACCTATTTATTACTTGTATGTATTACCTCCTTTCTATCTCACTCTTTCCTCCTCTATCTCTATCTCCCTACATATGTATCTTCATGTCTATCTATATCAAATTATTCTAGATCTCTCTTATTTTCTTTATCTCTCCCTTCACCTATCATAATAAATCAATTAGTTAGAGAGGGGAAGGGATGGGATGGTGGGGGGAATAGGTGGGATGGTGAGATGATAGAGGGGGAAAGGAGAAAGGAGAAAGGGACA
>MU223432.1:441642-468015 GCA_018584345.1 Thuja plicata | reverse complement strand
GAGAGGAGAGAGAGAGAGAGAGAGAGAGAGAGAGAGAGAGAGAGAGAGAGAGAGAGAGAGAGATGGTCCTATGATGTCTTAAGGGGTCCTTAGTGCCTTAAGTGGTCCTAAGGGGTCATCATATGCATTAGTGGGTTAGTGGATATATTAATGGGTCTTAGGATACATTAATAGGTCCTAGAAGATCCTAAAATACATTAATGGGTGTGAATGAATCCTAGGACACATTGATGGGTCAAAAAGCATCCTAGGATACATGAAGGGTCCCTAGGATGTCTTAAGAGGTCCTAGGTGTCCCAAGGGGTCCTAAAGGGTCATAAGGGGTCCCAAAACAAACTAATGTGTCCTAAGGCCGTTTATGATCTCTTAGAACCCCTTAGGACCCCTTACCATACACTAATGTATGGTAAGGGGTCCTAACAGGTCCCACGACACATTAATGTATCCTAGGACCCCTTTAGACCCCTTGGGACCAATTACCATACACTAATGTTTGGGAAGGGGTCCTAAGTGGTCCTAACAGGTCTTAAGGGGTCCTAGGACACATTAATGTGTCCTAAGACCCCTTAAAAACCCTTATGACCCCTAAGATGCATGGTAAGGAGTCCTAAAGGGTCTTGATGGATCTTAGAAAACATTAATGTGTCCTAGGACCCCTTAGCAACCATTATGACCCCTAATATGTATGGTAAGGGGTCCTAAAGGTTCCTAAGGGGTTAAAAGGGGTCCTAGGACACATTAATGTGTCCTAGGACCCCTTATGACCCATTACTGTACACTAATGCATGGAAAATGGGTCATAAGGGGTCTCATGTCACATTAAAGTATCTTAGGACCGCTTAAGACCCCTTACAAAACATTAGTGTATGGTAAGGGACCCTAAGGGGTCATGACGTGACCTAGGACACATTAATGTGTCTTAAGACCCCTTAGGACTCCTTACCATACATCATATGGGTCATAAGAGTTATTAATGGGTCCTAGGACACATTAACCCCTTAAGATCCCTTAGGACATCTTACCATACACTAATATATGGTAAGGGGTCCTAATGGGTCTTTGGACACATTAGTGTATGGTAAGGGGTTTGAAGGCGTCTTAAGGGGTCGTAAGGCATCCTAGGACACATTAATGTATATTAGGACCCCTTACCATACATTAGTGTATGGTAAGGGAGCCTAAGGAGTCTTAAGACCCCTTACGGCCCCTTAGAACCCCTTACCATACAAGGCATCTTAAGGGGTCCTAGGATACACTAATGTGTCATAGGGCCCCTTAAGATCCCTTACGACCCCTTACCATATATTAGTGTATGGTAAGGTGTCCTAAGTGGTTTTAAGTGATCATAATGGGTTCTAGGACACATTAATGTATCTTCGGACCCCCTATTACCCCTTAGGACCCTTTAGGACCACTTACCATACATATTAGGGATTGTAAGGGTTTTTAAGGGGTCCTTGAAAATATTAATGTGTCTTAGAACCCCTTACGACCCCTTAGAACCCCTTACCATACACTATTGTATGGTAAGGGGTCTTATGGGATCTTAAGGTGTCCTAGGACACGTTAATGGGTTGTACGACCCCTTAAGACCACTTACAACCCCTTACCATACACTAATGTATAGTAAGGGATCCTAAGGGGTCTTAAGTGATTTTAAGGGGTCTTAGTACACACTAGTGTATGGTAAGGGGTCCCAAGGGGTCTCAAGGTGTCTTAAGGGGTCCCAAGACACATCAATGTGTCTTAGGACCCCTTAAGACCCCTTACCATACATTAGTATATGGTAAGGGGTCTTAAGACCCCTTAAGACCCCTTATGACCCCTTGCAATCCCATAGGACCCCTTACCATATAGTAATGTATGGTAAGAGGTCCTAGGACACACTAATGTGTCTTAGGTCCCCTTAAGACCCCTTACAACCCCTTATCATATAATAGTGTATGGTAAGGCATCCTAAATGGTTGTAAGAGATCATAAGGGGTCCAAGGAAACATTAATGTGCCTTAGGACCCCTTATGACCCTTGAGGACCCTTTACGACCACTTACCATACATATTAGCGGTCGTAAGGGGTTTTAAGGGGTCCTTGGACACATTAAGGGTTGCTTGGACACATTAATGCATCCTAGAAACCGTTACGGACCCTTACCATATACTAATGTATGGTAAGGGGTCCTAAGTGGTCTTAAGGGGTCTGAGACATATTAATGTTTCCAAGGACCCCTTAAGACCCGTTAGGACCCCTTATAATACATTAGTATTTGGTAAGAGGTCCTAATGGGTCCTAAGGGGTCTTAAGGTGTCCTAGGAAACATTAATGTGTTTTAGGAACCCTTACAACCCCTTAGGACTCCTTACCATACACTAATGTATGGTAAGGGTCAATAAACCCTTAGGACCCCTTACCATACACTAATGTATGGTAAGGGGTCCTATGGGGTCTTAAGGGGTTTTAAGGGGTCCTAGGACACATTAGTGTATGGTAAGGGGTCCCAAAGTGTCTCAAGGGGTCTTAAGGGGTCCTACAAGACATTAATGTATCTTAGGACCCCTTAAGACCCCTAGGAAACCCTTACCATACATTAGTGTTGTTACACATTTTCACTACTTTTCTCTAATTGGTAGAGTTGTTAACAACTCTAATTATCCTAAGTGAAAGGGGTTAATTTTCTTACTCCAATTACACATTGAAGTTGTCATTAGTTATCAAGCTAACATAATGGATAGTTGGTTATAGAGTCAACACAAGACAGTCGATATATATCACCGAAGTGCAGAGTTAACTAAGAGCACTGATCACGTTCAGAGTTAACCGAGTACAGTGATACCTAAGTAAACAGACAACACCGAGCTACAAAAGCTTAACCGAACACCAGTATAATCAAGATATACATTATACACTGAGCACCGAGAAACAACATTAAACGAGTGGAACAGAGTCTACATAAAAGTTTGTTATGGCACATTATTCTAAGCAACAACTTTTGAGCCGACTTAGATAACGGTTTACACGATCGAGGAGGACATTAATTACAAATATACAAAATTAATTGTTTATGTCTCCTATGTGTAGATGATCAAGATAAAATTTATACACCATTGATCTTAGGGTAAGGATGTAAATGTTGAGCCCTAATCAGGTCATATCGTTTGATATATACATGTATAGATGTCAAATTCTGTCAAGTATGTTGATCAAGAAATGATCAAGTAGCCACCATACTATGAACATCAGAGATTAGACAAGGGATTCAAGGACAAAGACTATATTGAAAAAATTAGTTTACAGAACTAAGGCAAGGCTACCAAGAAGAACAGAGAAGAAGGTATTATCATTCACATTGAGGTGATATTTTTTGTATGAACGTAGTGGATATGTATGAACAATTTTGAGATTGTATATGTTTCAGATCAACTTTCGGTTACTCTCTAACAATTGTAATAGATCGTAAATATCTTAACAGAGTAGACTTAACAATCTTATTGTAAATCTCTTAACCAAGTGCACACATAGATTGTGTTGCTAAATCCTCATACGAGGTAGATCTAGTCAATCTTTTTGTTACTCCTAACAGGGTAAGATCATCCAAAGTGATCATTTTGTAAAGCTTTAATAGACTATCTTTATTACTGTAGTAGTGAAGTTTTGTGGGTCTCATCCCCACCGCAGTTTTTACCTTCTAACAGGGGTTTTCTGCCATACCAAAATACTAGTGTCATGAGTACTTAATTGTGTGTATGTGTTATGTTTATTTTACATGCATTTACATTTCAACATTGATACTATATGTTTGGAATAAGCAATCTACTCAGTCGGTTTATATAGAACAGTGAATACAAGGAATTGGCTAAATTTTTTTAAGGGTACTGATTAACCCCTCCCCTCTCAGTACACACCCTTTCCATTATCTTAACATTGGGCCAATAATTGGTAGAGCTTGTTCTCTTATTTTGAAACGTTTAGAAGCTGAAGAGAAAAGATCTTACAATGGAGAGGTATACACTTGACAAAAATATTGAGAATTAGAAGTTACAATTGCAGATCTATGTCGAAAGTTCAAGGAAGCCAAAGAGAAACTCAAGGAGATGTTGATTTTGATTAAAAGGAAGGACATGTCACTTCGCTATCGTGCGATTAATTATCATGAAGAATAGATTCATGACCCATTTGATGCATATGGATCTGAATTTGGTAGCATATCTAATGCATCTGAAGGAATCATATCAAAGCTATATGAGAGAAATCAACAACTTACTGAAAAAGTGAAGGCATTGCAGATCAGACAAGATACACAAATGGTTAGAATGGTTGAAGTCTTGAATGATGCAAAGAAAGTTGAACAAGATAGAAACATGGATGTTGATGATAGAAGACAGATGAATGAAAAGTTACAAGAGAAAGAAACTGAGATATCTAGACTTACTGAACATTACTTTGAGATCACCAATCAAGTGGTTGCCATGAATCATGAGGCAAATTGAGTTAATACTGAACTTGCAAAAATAATAGATGAAATCGGTGTATTGAAGGAAGAAAATGAGAAACTGAGAAATGAAGTGAAGATTTTACAACAACATAATGAAGTGATTAAGAGATCTGAAGAAAGCACTAAGAGAATGGATGAATTTCTGAGCTATCAAAGAAGATTGAATAACAATACCAGATTAGGGTATACTGAGCAAGGGGAATCGTCAAATCAAGCTAAATGAAGGAATTTATACTCAAATCCTAAGCCGAAGAAGCCCTCTTGTCATCACTATGGAAAACCAAGCCACACATCAAATGTTTGCAAGAGAAAAACAAAAGGTATTCCTAGAAACCCTCCTAAATTAAATGGTATTTGCTATAACTGTAACAAGCATGGAGATCAGGCACATGAGTGTAGATCCAAGTTGAACAAACCACAAAAGAAACCATAAATGGATAAATACTGTCAAAATTGTAACATGAATGGTCATACAACTCAAGCATGCATAAAGAACACAAAGAAGATCTGGAAGCCTAAAGGACAAGAAATGGTAAAACAACCAAGAAGACAAGGCAATGATTATGCATGTGATTACAACACTTGGAGAAGTTATGAATCATGTGGAAAATAGGAACATATAGCAGAAAATTGTATGAGACTATGGCGAATCAAATCTAGGAATTGGTCAAACTCAGGTTTGACATGTTCTCACTATCAGAAAGTCGATCACTTAAGTAGAGATTGTGCAGACCAAATAAACACTCATGGGAATGGCAATACAATTGATGAAATTGTGAGGATTAGGAATAAAATGTGGAGAAGAGCATCAAATGATAATTTAGGACCAAGCACAACAGTCGGTGACACCTCATCCGATGGGTTAGGTGGCTCCACCATCTCCAACTGAGAAATACAAGCAGGTATGGAACTATGTTTTGCAATGCTATATTTTACATGAGTTCCTATATTTATTGCACATATGCCAAATCAACATGACTAAAGATGCATTGTGACATTACATATTTGATTACTATGATCTAGTCTAGTTGGTTAATATGTACCTAGTTAAAATTGTTAGTCTGTGAAAATAAGAAGAGATCACTAAGTTTCTATGGTAACCGAGTATATGGTATACTCACCAAGATGAAGTATTGATAGTGTTAACTGAGCATGATGTTTATTCACAGAGTGGTTGGTGAAGTGAATTTATTGCACTACCCTAATTTATTTACTATAAATTTAGTCGATGTGAGCTCATTTGTTCACAATGCAATCATGAAGCAGAACATAGAACAAAGAGCTAAGTTGCAGAAGAACTTTTTTGAGAATTCTACAGAGATCTAAGCGCATTCTGAGCATACAAAGGTTAGTTATTGAGCATTCTTCCCTCACTAAGTTATTCAAGCACATTTTACAAAAGCCCTAAAAAACACAGAATCATGGCATCTTCATCATGGATGACGAAATCTAAAATGGATAAAGAGCAGAAGGTTGTTTTGGTGAAGAACTCCACCTACATGGAGCCAAATTATAGGATTCACCCACAAGTTGCAGCACAACCGAATAATCAAGGTGTATTTTTGTCTATCCCGCCTAGGGTTTTTCAAGTACAAGATGTGCGTGCATATATACATTTCAAGATTGGAGAGATTAGAGACTTTGAACTCATGTCTTCTTATCAATCATTGTGCATAGACAAAATTCTAAAAGAAGACCATAAACACTTAGAGGTTAAAGGGTTAACGCGTGCCCTATATTTCCCAAAGGTCTTTCAGAATAAATAGATCCGCATTATACTAAGAAGAGTACATGATGGAAAGATATGACTTGATGAACCTAAAAAGATAACTAGGGATGTCATTCATGCAATAATAAGGTATACCATATGTGACAAAGCCAAATCCCTAAGAAACCTACCGAGAACTGAGTTGGAAAAGCTAACATTAGCCAAGTGGGATGGTAAAGGCTTGAAGGTCAACAGTATCAGTGATCCCGAACTAAGATTCAATGCTTATGTCGTTGGGTATAAAATATTTTAGTCTAGCAGGCCAAACAACGTACCATGTGGAGATGTTGATATAGCTTACAACATGGCCAAGAAAGGTCTTCAACTTGATCTTTCGGAGCTGTTACAGAAGCAGTTAGAAGAGAATATGAGAACCATCAGAACAACAAAGACAAATACATGTAAGTTCGGTTCTTTACTACTTTGCATATTCTTCTACATGCAAAATTTATTCCCATTAATTGGAAAAGTTAAGTGGAAGACATATAGACCGATTATAGTACAAATAGATGAAATGATCACAAGTATAGGACAAAACTTTGAGCCTATAATGAATGAATATTTTGCAAAATTTAAGGCTAGAATGGAAAAGAGATCCCGGATTCCACTACAACTAGTTGAAAAATACATGGACAATATATGTTTTGTAGTTGACACAAAAACAACATTATTCAAAGCAGTAGATCCGAGGATTGCTTGGCTATCTCCAATGGGTTATGAATTGAATATTTATGTTGCTACAGAGGCTATTGAATTTTTTTTTAAATAAGCCTATTGACAAATCTGCCATGAGATTTGGAACCTATGATGAGGCAAAGGCCCGTATACAAATTCAGTTACAAGTACAATAGTTGGGTCAGAAAAATACTAAGATTGTGAAAATATTGAAGAGGAAACTTGCTATCACAGATGAGGAATTGGATAAGTCTGAGGAAGAAATAGAGCAGTAGACCTCAGTCGGCCAGGAAGCTGAACCAGATCATGACATTGATGCCACTGAGTCTGATGACACACCAGTTGAGGCATCCAAGGCCAAAAGGGAAAAAGAACAAAGACTGTATCTCCACCACAAACAAGATAACAATAAGTGACTAGTGACTCAACACCTTTGAAGAAAGGTGTAGCAAAAATTACAAGGCCCTCACCGAAACTTACATACCAAACAAGGAAACAGAAGGGCACTACTACTGCACCGAGACAAGGGAAGAGATATGTGAGAAACAAAGATGACAAGGATGATTCTGATGAGAATCCAGAATAATTCAAGGTTGTTCACGACACACCATCACAGAGTATTGATGAGATTGTAGAGACAATCAAGACAACCAGACCATTGACACATCCGAAGATACAAGTATACTCTAATTTTTCTACTGATAACAAGGATAAAATTGAAGAAGCAATTATAGATATGATGATTAACCTTAAAAAAGTTCCAATTGAATTTTATACTTCTATACCATAAGAACTATATGATAGAATATCATGGAGATGGTCTTATGTAATCCAAACTGAGAAACAGATGAGAGAATCATCTCTCACACTTATAAAATATGAGTGTGCAATTGAGGAAATTTAGGATATCATGAGACAATATGCAAAGCAATTTCTGAAGAAACAAAGGACACTAAATATCCTACAAGGTAATATGAAGGAAGTGGATATTGAGAGCACCAAGATATGGAATGAATTGCTAAATCCACCCAAGATTATCCAAGACACCGAGGAAGTAACTGATGTTGTATCTATTGGACCAAGTACAAAACCCATGACAATTTATGATGCAACAATTGATAATATGTTAGATGGTATTCCTGAACTCCTGACTAACTTAGGTCACCCGGATATCACAATCATTGATGTAACCGAGGGAGATCTGGATGAAAAGGCCAAGGAAGATGAATATATCAGAGAAACTGAGACTATTGATGAATAAGATACATCACAGGTCGCCCGAGCTACTACACCAGGCCAGTTACCTATTTTAGTCCAAGAAATTGAGATGGATACTAAAACATAGCAGAAGCCACCTGAGAAGGCGCCAAACACACATAAAGATAAGGGTGCAAATAATGGTAAGGAGACTGAGCATAGCGGTGGGACGACACAAGGTGATACACAAAAAGATACCATTGATACTGCAGAAGACAAAGGTGAAGGTAAGACTAAAAATCCTAAAAAAATAGTAGATACATCTACTACTGACACAAGGTCAATTATCGAGGCACCTAAACAAGTTGTCACACTGAGTACAGAGTAATCAAAGTTGGAAACTGAGCAAAAGGGTCAGCTTACTCTAGCACTATCACCGTTATCAAGTAGTCAAGGTAAGAAGAAGAAGAAGAAGAAGAAGAAGAAGAGAGGAAACAAGGATTTAGTTACCTTAGATGAAATCATAGAGATTCTTGAATGGGATCCTAAGACAGTTGATCTGGAAACACTGAAAAAATATGGTGAAATTTGTACCAGAAAAGATGCACAAGACAAGCTTAGACTAGAAGCAAAGTGTGCACAAGTACTAGAAAAGGAAAAGGAGATCTTAATGCAAGTTGTACTAGATATTAACATTGATGAACAAGCCCCCATACTGGAACAACTTGAGCTGCTCACCGAGTCCATTGATAATCCTGATATTGATGTTGAGCAAAAAATAGAAGAAAGAGAAGAGAAGAAGATCCAATACAAGGTTACAGAGAAGATCAACCAGGCAGTGGAAGTACATAAGGTAACTTTGTCAGAATTAGTAAATGGTATAGAAACTATTATATCCCAAGCCATTACTATTCTACATCAGTTATGTACACTGGACCATTTTACTACCGAGATTAGTGAAAAACTCAAGCAAATAGATCAAGTTCTACAGGCTAGTGCACATAGTCTATCAACTGATCCAAATGCATTACAGATGCATTATAAGAAGATACTTCAGAACCAGCCATTGAGACAGGACTTAAAGAAAGAAGAGGAACAAATCAGAGAGCAAGTAACTGAGCTCTAGGTGACGTTACTACCGCATTTAGCAATGATGCAAAAAAATGTGACTATGGCAAAGAATCTCATTGCCATGCAAGATTTATCAGTAACAGACACCATATATGATATGCATGCCTAGATATAATTAGAGCTACTCACCCTCGAACACTTAAAGGAGGAATGGGAGAAATTATTTGAAACTCTAAAGAATACCCATCTCAATATTTTTGACAAACTGTAAGTTCTACGCCTTTTGTCATTAATTTCATAAAAGGGGGAAATATATGTATATATGTATAGTAAAAGAGGGATACATATGTATAATCAGGATGTTCATATACATATACCAAGTATATACAAAGGGGGAACATGTACAAAGGGGAAGTCATTATGTATACTATTATGTACAACACTAAGTTTTTGATACTAATGCCAAAGGGGGAGAATGTTACTCCAATTGCACATTGAAGTTGTCATTAGTTATCAAGATGACATAATGGACAGTCGGTGACAGAGTCAACACAAGATAGTCGGTATATATTGCCGAAGTGCAGAGTTAACCGAGAGCACTGATCACGTTCAAAGTTAAGCGAGCACAATGATACCCGAGTAAACAAACACCACAAAGCTACAAAATCTTAACCGAACACCAGTATAACCGAGATATATAGTATACACTAAGCACCGAAGAACAACATTAACCGAGTGGAACAGAGTCCACATAAAAGTTTGTTATGGCACATTATTCTAAGTAACAACTTTTGAACCGACTTAGATAATAGTTTACACGATTGAGGAGGACATTAATTACAGATATACAACATTAATTTTTTATGTCTCCTATGTGTAGATGATCAAGATAAAATTTGTACACCGTTGATCTTAGGGCAAGGATGTAAATGTTGAGCCCTAATTAGGTCATATCATTTGATATAGAAATGTATAGATGTTAAATTATGTCAAGTATGTTGATCAAGAAATGATCAAGTAGCTGCCATACTATAGACATCAAAGATCAGACAAGGGATTCAAGGACAGAGACTATATTGAAGAAATTTAGTTTATAGAACTAAGGAAAGGCTACCGAGCAGAACAAAGAAGAAGGTATTATCATTCACATTGAGGTGATATGTTTTGTATAAACTTAATGGATCTGTATCAACAATTTTTAGATTGTATATGTTTTAGATCAAATTTTTGTTACTCTCTAACAATTGAAATAGATCCTAAATCTCTTAACAGAGTAGACTTAACAGTCTTATGGTAAATCTCTTAACCGATTACACACATAGATTGTGTTGCTAAATCCTCACACGAGGTAGATCTAGTCGATATTTTTGTTACTCCTAACAGGGTAAGATCATCAGAAGTGATCATTTTGTAAAGCTTTAACATGCTATCTTTATTACTGTAGTAGTGAAGTTTTGTGGGTCTCATCCCCACTGCAGTTTTTACCTTCTAATAGGGGTTTTCTACGATACCAAAATACTAGTGTCATGAGTACTTAATTGTGCGTATGTGTTGTGTTTATTTTACATGCATTTACATTTCAGCATTGATACTATATGTTTGGAATAAGCAATCTACTCAGTCGATTTATATAGAACAGTGAATACAAGGAATTGACTAAAAGTTTTTAAGGGTACCGATTCACCACTCCCCTCTCAGTACACACCCTTTCCATTATCTTAACATTGGGCCAACACATTTTACTAAATTTGTTTGATTATATGTATGCGACAAGATATAATTTAGTTTGGAGTTGTTGTTCAGTTTGAGCTTCAAAGAAATTTTTATGAAAAGTATATTGTTTTGCTATCCTAAATATCAGATATTCATTTATTGAGCATTAGTAGAAAAGAGAAACAACTGAAAGTGATAAGTGTGCAAAGCTAAGTACTTCTAAGTGAAAAACAAATGATAATGACAATGCCAATATTTCTTGTGACAAATAAATAGTAGGAACATTTATGTCTTATTCTTCTAGGAGAGAAGATACAATACATAGTACATTTGCAATCCTAAGATGCAAAAGAAAGAAAGAAATCTCACATAACCCGTGGGCATGTAATTAAAACAATGAAGAGACATAAGTGTTCATGAAAAACAACTAAGAAATAAAGAAAGGGGGTTGCATCTGTCATTGCCTGTTTGGATAGATAGGTTGTACTTGAAGGTGTTGTTTGTAGAAGCATCCTCATTCCCAGGTGTACCTACAAGAGTTAAGAGACGAATGCTAGTCTTGGAATGACTAAGAAATAACAGATACAATCACCAATCTCCATAAATTATTTGTTGGTCATAAATGTTTTCAGCTACATTAAAGCAAGAAGGAAAATAAAATTAAATTGTAGTATAAATGATTTTTACTAACAATGTGTGTGTTATGTGTAGGTATAGGAACATGTATATACCTATCATTATGTTGAACCAATTGGGCTTCCACAAAGGTTGAGCCCAACATGATGAGAGGGATGCTCACATAGCTGAGTTATTGAAGGGAGACATTTATTATTATTGTAAAACCTTCTAACTCACAAGGGCATTTTGAAGATAAATCTATAAAGAGAGGCTATCAAAGGGAGATAGATTATTTCTATGAAACGTTTTGACTTGATGGAGTGTTTTATGTAGAAAGGAAATTAGGGAGGTGTTTTCCTCGGGCATAATGTTAGTTACTTTCAAAATCATAACTTTAGGTCCTTTGATGCATATGTTAGTACAAAAAGATCATCAAGAGACCTTCAAGTTATGATTTTGAAAGTTTTGATGACTTCCTTAATGAGCTACAAAGTCATGCATAACAAGAGATAGAGATATCAAAGCTACAAGGCAGTTCCTAGAGAAGTCAAGCATGGGCAGTAGCAGTACAATGAGATAATCTATGGTACAACTTGTATATGATATAAAGTTACCCGTCCAAAACAATCTCTAAAATATGAAAACACAAAGATTAGCCATTAGATTCAATAGGGGGTTAGCATATTCAAATGAAAGATTAAGACAAGAAGTTTACACCACAACCTCCAATGAGCCAAACAAGTGCACCCAAGACTTGTTGATTTTCTCTTTGAGATATATGTGGGTGTGCTCTCCCAACACAATAATTTAAATCCTACTAAATGATTAAGAATGCAAGCTTAAAGAGTAAATAACTCAAGAAAAAGTATTGAAAACTTGTCTCAACCTTCTCACCATGATTGAGAATGCAAGATTAAACTATGATGATTGTGCATGAGATTGAAACAAGAACTAGATTCAGTCCATTATTCCTAAAATGTAATATCTAAATGGATTCAAACTTGAAATAAACTAAAAATGTTAAAATGCTTAAAGAAATCTAGAGCTAAACTTGCATGATAACAATGCAAAAATAAGAGATGCTTTGCTCTTGGCAAGAGCCTCTATTTATAGATTTTTGGAGGGAAGGGAAGGGCTTGGATGAGGTGGAGCACATGTGGCATCCACATAGATGCCACATAGAGGACACAAGGGCAAGAGGACAAGCCATGCAAAAAGTCAACACAAGCCTTTAAGGTTTGAGTGGCTCAAGGTTGCTCACACATGTGTGAGCAAACCTTGGAGAATGGAGTGAGGGGAAAAAAGGTGGCTACATTTAAGGAATTTGGGTGGCTTCCTTGGGATGGGTTTCTCACACATGTGTGAGCAACTCACTAGCACTAAAAAGGTGTAGGAATCACCTTTTTAGTCTAATAAGAGAGATTAATTAGCAAATAGATTTATTAGGATGAGAGTGATGGGTGGTAGGGTAGGCTTCTAGGTAAGATTTAAGACTAACTTAAATTAAATTTAAACTAATCAAGGTTTAGAAGATTGTTAGAAAATGTGAGGAATAAATAAATTAAAATTTATTTAAAAGGGGATTTATGAAGGCCATGTATTAAATAAAATTTAATACATTAGAAAGGGGATAGTATTTAAATTAAATTTAAATACTATAGAAGGTGAATCATATTTAATTAAGTAAATTTAATTAAATAGATAGACGAATATAATAAATATAATTAATTAATTAAAATTAACTATAATGTTACAGTGATATTAATTAAATTAATATAAGGACGATTTTAGACGTCTACATTTTGCCCCTCTTTGATGCGGTGTCGAAAGTGGCGTCACGTCAAAGAAAAGAAAATAAGATGCCCCAGAAGAAACAAAAAGATCTAGGGTGACAATGGTAAAGGACTGTGCCCCCTCGAGAAAATAATAGAAAAAATAATGTTTTGTAAAATTTTCTCGAAAAGATAGAAGGAGTGAAAAAGACAAATTGCATGGCCTGTCAGGAAGGAACAAGGCAAAAAATAGGGACCAGAACAAAAAAAAAGGGGACTAGGAAGGAAATCGGGACCCAAGGGGCATATAAATAGTTCATCGGGGCCCAAGAAGAAGTCATTTTCACTCATAAAGAGCTAAAAGACGAAGGAGAAGAGAAGAAATGACAGAATTTTGAGAGTGTTCACAGCTGGGAGAGCGCATCAGGGTGTACCAGCGGCCTACAGACGTAGGACCACCAATGAGTAGTCGACGCCACTTCGTGTTTTACACATTTAATTATTTTTAGAGTATTTATGACATCCGTACGACACCAAAAACATGCCCGAAGTAGAGACGATGATCGCCAGATTTTTATCTGCACAGACGGTGATCGACAGATCACCATCTTCGCAGATGACCGATCTGTTATCTTCTGCTATGCAGATGGAGATTGTGAGATCACCATCTGCGAGGGCCGAGAAGAAGGGGAAAGCCGGGAGGAGATGATGAAGTAATTCACCGTCTGCGCAGGTAGAAAGATGGTGACCTAAACTGTCATCTTTGTAGATTGACGACTACGATGCTCCACCATCTACGTGGTTGAATCAGTGTCTCCGCCGATTGACCCATAAATAAACAAAAAGGGAAGAAAAAATAGCAGAAAGAGCCCAGGGTGCATTTATCGATGACCTAGATGTAGGAAGAAATTTAACTGACACGAGTATCTGTGGCTGCAGGCGGACATGATATCATTCCAATCCATGGAGTGCTATCCTGGGATGATGGTGTTATCACAGGAGCTGACGACAGAGGAGTGGGGATAGGTCACACTCTGTGGTTTGGAGCATGTTCACTGATGGCCCCATCTTAGAGTGCATAATGCACTGATGTCAGCAATGATCAAGAGGTGGCATAGTACCACATCTAGTTTTCACTTCCCCACGGGGGAGGCTACTATTACTCTACACGATGTGTAGAGGATATACAAAGTGTCGATTCAGGGGCTTATACCCGAGTATTATTTTGAGGGGTCGGCGCCACACATGGAGATGAAATTTGGTCGACCATTCACAGAGATCCCGACGATGCACTAGTGTATGTCCTAGACAGGGGTTATGGCGGCGAGGCTACGGTTGTAGTGGGTAGCCTTATACTTGGCAGACTTGATAGGAGGGTGCATGATGCCAGATCATGTAGGACATGGGTTTCCAAGTGGGTGGGCATGGGTCCTCAGTAGCATGCTAGAGGAGGACAAGACACAATATTGCTGGGGATATACCATCCTTGGACAATTATATTATGATTTGCATATGTGTGCCTACCGTAAGGGTAGGGCACTAGGGGCAGCGATCACACTATTACTAGTGTGGACATGGGAGCATATTATTGTCACCTGCCCCATTAGGACGCAGGAGACCAGGGAGGCATATGAGCCTTTTGTATGTAGATATAGACCTATGATCAGCTACGAGTCAACATACTCGATAAGATATTGGCGGTGGACACTGGATGAGATGGGTTAGATAGAGTGGGCACCATATGTAGGGTACGAGGCATGGGGTTATCGGGACCCACAACAACAGGTTTATGTAGAGGATGGGGCTTATGATGGATATTATCTGAGGTCTATTCATATAGACTGTTGGATAATAGGGCACATGTCCCATATGATATGCAATTATATTCCATTGAGGGTGCGCCGACAGATGGGACAGATACAAGATGTTGTACTAGATGGGTTCCCACATCCATTAGTGACTCAGGAGGTGGGTAGTATCTGGGGTATTAGAGTGGACTTATGGGGGGATAGGTATCCTTGCTAGCGATGGTAGAGGTTCTGTGGATTAGGGCCCGGGAGTCGTTACATGACGCAGGAGTAGATCTTGCATATGCACAGTGGTGGGAAACACATAGGCCGATCAGATTGACCATACCAGGTGTAGTTTAGGAAGATGATCAGCCAACTAGAGGAGAGGAGGGAGGTGGGAAGGATGGAGATGATGGAGATGGAGGGGATGGGGGGAGGAGAGTTCGACCAAGGGTAGCCATCGTGAGGTGATGAGGATAGGTAGAGGTACCGACAAGGAGGCAGCCACCTCAGATCTCAGATATACAGGGACAGGGGCTAGAGGGGCTAGCGGGGCCACATGGATAGGGGCCATAGGGATAGGTTCCACTAGTAGGCTATGTAGCCTAGGAGGTTGATGACATAGTGGTGGTAGAGTGGGACAGCCCGTAGACAGAGCTCCAGAGAGTACAGGGGCATTAGCCACATTACAAGCTACTGAGAGTAGCTTATAGGAAGAGTTGGGGAGGAAACATGGAATCCTAGCCACCTCTCAGGCCATAGAGAGAAGCTTGCGGATGGAGCTAGCTCAAGTATAGGGGGCCTTGGTAGTAGAGACTGCATGCAAAGATGGAGTATAGAGGGCACTAGACCTTCTATAGGCACAAGTGGATAGAAGAGAGTTCGCTAGAGGAGGACATGATGAGGAGGCCTTGGGAGAACGGGTATCTTCCATGACTAAGAAGATAGAGGATCTTACTACATAAAGGTGAGAAGAGACTTATAGGGCAGAGTGGGATATAGCACGCTAGGTAACTATAGCTGGGGGTGTTGTTCAGGTATTAGCAGATGCCTTTGTAGCTCATAGAGACACAAGCATGAGAGGTCAAGAGGCCATATATTAAATGGGCCTAAAATTTACAGCGGTGTCAGAGGGTCATCGCCAACTAGCCTATACAGAGAGATCCATATCATAGAGTACAGGTTGAGAATCATAGGCATCAGTGGGATTACCACCTCAGCCATCCAGATCAAGAGGGGGTGCGGGACCATCACAACCACCTTCGTGATTTATCAGATTATTCAGATCACATTTTTGTAGTTTTTGAGATGTAGACACATATGATGTATATGACGGACGTTGTTTTTGATATATAGAGACATTTATTGCGATGGATCTATGTGATTGTTTATGGATGTGTGTTATGATTCAATATGCATTTGTATATGATTTTATGACTGACATGCAGGATGAGATGGATTTATATGATTATACTAACCTATATGTGATGCATGGATGAGATGCATAAGATGGTTAATAATATACATGTAATTAACTTTATTTTATGTATGTAATATAATGTGAGATGTAATGATTTTAATGATAGATGGGTATAATGTATAATGATTAATGGATGTAAATGTAAAGAATTAATGATTAATGAGATGATTAATGATAACACAATGAATATACCTATTTATGCAATGAACCGACAAATGAAATGAATAATAACTAATGAAATCATAACTAATGAAATTCAATGAAATGAAAACTATTGAAATGCAATGATAACTAATGAAATGCAATGATAACTAATGCAATGAAATTGATAATATAATGCAACTAAAATGAATTGGAATGCAATGGAATGAAATGAATCTTGGATGCAACGTAAAGAATGAGAAGTAATGAAAACTAAAATGAACCTAATGATACGAATATGAAATGGAATGAGATGGATGCAAAATGGGATACATGAGGATAATGTTTTTGTGTGTATCAAATAGATCTAATAAAACCACTTAGGTAGCTGGATAGGGGAAATAAATAGAAACCTTGCCAAGAGCAAAATGCGAAGCGCAATATGACCTAGCTAAAATTCCACTAAACTACATGATTTGCATGGGATTCATATTGTGTTAATGTTGGAGAGCACACCCTAGTTTGATTTTGCAAAGGAGGTATGCACCATGTTCTAGAAAACACAAGTGACATGGTTCCTTTGCGTGGACTAGACTCTCAGACAAATAGGTTTATAGGAACAAGAATGCAAGATATTAGATATGATGGGACCTATGAAATGTTTCTCACAAGGAGACACAATACACTCAAATATTTTTAGGGATTTGGTATGCATGAATCCTACCCCCAGTGAGGCATACATAGTCATAACTGAGCATCAAACATAAATGCACTAACAATCTATGACAAACAGATCACACCACAAATGACACGTATTCCAATAGCCACTTTCTACAACGAACCAAGATATGAACGATCAAGATATCCATGAGAAGGACATATTGAAACACAAGATAAAATCAACAAAAAGACATCCTGACCAAGTGGTCATTCAGTCCAAAAGTTCTTGCCATGAAAAAGTTTGATGTAAGGATTGATGTTAAAATCCATCATCGGAAGGATGTATCCCAATGGGAAAAAGATTGATTGATTGAAACGGGAATTTGCTGGCAATTTCTTGTGAATAGAATAAAACAAGGAAATTCAAACTGTCTGCTAATTTGGTGGGAATGTTCAGGTCAATGTGTCAGGAATAAATCTCAGTGTCAATGTGATCTTACTGCGGAAGTGGGAAATGGTCAAGGGACTACCTGCACAGATATGGGTAGTGAAGTGATTATGGAAGGTGATGGAGGCTGCATGAAAGGTGGGGGAAACAGATGGTGGATCTGACTACACATGGTGCCTGAGACAAATTTTAACCATGGTACTTATCTATTGTGTCACCTGTTAGAGTATTATTACTTTATGCTTATTAATTAAATCATATCAATTTAATTATATAAGTTCCTATTACTCTAGTTGCTTAAGCTTCACGTAGGTACAGTATTAATTAATTAATAATTAATAATGTGCAACCTAGTTTTTCCCTTTAGGGTTTCTTTCTCACCTTTTATAAGGTTGAGCCTTGTACTTTTTAAATTATCTCTTATGCATTTTTCACATTTTGAGAGCACTTTCCTTCTGTCTCCATTTTTCTTCTCTTGTAACAGGTTATTGGCTAACAGGTTCTTCTTGGGTTGTGTAGAATTGAGTTTGATCAATTCTTTCATGGTATCAGAGCTCAGATCTGTGGCTGCTTGTTCCTAATTTGAAGGTTTTTGGAGCTTGAAGGGTTTTTGATTTTCAGAGTTTTTGTTTATTGGTTCTGGGGGGTCTCTATTTTTTGGAGCATTTTGGACCAAAAATGACCTCACGGTTGAGTCCGAAAGGCCCAAAAACCCTAGGATTCATATAAAACATGTCCGATTTGAACATCGGAGCATTAGGCAAATTTTTTTCGGCCTTCTAGTACCGTACGGACATAGTTTTCGAGGCAAAAAACAAAAAAAATCAAGGTTTTTGGTGCATCCGAGGCGCGCCACCACCACGCCACCCCGCAGTTGCCTCCGCCTGGCCTGGCCCAGCCCGCGCCCGGCCCATCCACCAGCGCGCAGCTCACCGGCTGCCAGCCACTGGCAGAGCTGCCAGAGCCTCCAGCGGCACCGCCTAGCCCTCTGCCGCTACCCGAGAGTGACTGCCACCGGCCCGCCTCTAGCCAGCCACCGGCCTGTCAGGGCTGACGTCAGCAACCAAATTTTTTTTTCGGCGCCCTTTCAAATTTTTCCGGCGGTTGGAATTTTTTTTCAGGCAAGTAGTGACGGCCGTCAAATTTAACTTCGCAGACGTGTGACGGTCATTTGGATGTCAAATTTTTTGCCAGGACTATGTTTTTCCAGTGAGCTTGCAATTTGGAGGTACCTGTGCTTTTTTGGTCATATCTTGGGCATACGGTGTCCGTTTTTGAAAAATGAAATATCACCAGAAAGGTGTTTCCAAGCCTGTTGCATTGGTGTAGGTCTCATTTCTTGATTATTCTATTTTGATTCTGGGTTTGAGCCTCAAATTCAAGGTACACAAATTTACATTCTAAAGCATTTCTTGCTATCTCTTTCTTTCAAGCTTTCAGAATTGTACTGAAATTGGGTTTTATCGATTGTGGTGGGTGTTCTTTCTTGCTTTTTTGTCATCTATCTCAGAAAAACAAATCATTGTATCACATAAAACAAAACCCCTTCTGCATCTTCTGTCTAGTTCTGAAAGAAATCATACTTTAAAAAATTAGTCAAAGCACAGGGCACTATGGCAGACACAACATTTGTTGGGCTTCTCACTCCACACAATTACCATGTGTGGAAGCCACAAATGACTAGACTCCTCATGTCACGAGGTTAATGGTCCTACCTGGATACAATTTAGCCAGTTCTTCAGAGGCCTTATGAGGCTCTTATGCACAGAAACACGATGGATGAGGCAATGGGCCTCATTGCCATGAATATTTTAGATGGGTTGTTGTTCCACCTAGATGGTCTGACTACACCTAGGGATATGTGGGACAAGTTCTCCACCTTGTTTGGCACCATGGATTAGTTCAGGACTGTCCAGATAGATGTAGAGTTCACCTCCTTGGCACCTGACTCATTCACCAGCATTGAGGACTTCCTGATGAAGTTCAAGTCTCTTCGATCTATTTTACAGGTTGCTAGAAAGACGAAGTCCGATGACGAGTGTATCTTCCTGATACTCTCCAAGCTTCGTGGTCCTTATCAGATTTTCACTTCTACCTTCTACTCCACTATGGATGCACTAGGTGCATGACATGTTATGCCCTATTTTGAGACCTTCTGTGATAGGTTAAAGCGTGAGCAGTCCAAGCTCAGTCAGATGGATTCTCTTACAGGTTCATAGTCACATGCATTGCTTGCCAAGTCATCTCAGGATACACAGAAGCCAAAGCTGAAGCATCTATCTGATTCCTCTTCTCAGCACTCTACTGGCCCACCATCTTCTTCTAAGAAGGAGAAACAGAAGACTCAAAACCCTACATGTTCCTATTGTCAGAAGGGGACCCATGATGAGTCACAATATTTTTAGAAGAGATTTGATGGCTATGAGAAACAAATTGCAGATTTGCAAGCTCTCCTTCAGAAGAGGACTATTTCCTCTCTATCCTCTTCCACCTCACAGGGGTCTTCTTTTTAGTCTTCTCCCTCATCTTCGACATCTGGACAGGATTTTAGACAGGGTCATGCATTACGGGCATCTGTTGCATCCCCTTCATAGGTCCCTTGAATACTAGATTCCGGTGCTTCTCACCATATGGCATCTTCTCAGGATTTGTTCTCTTCTTTTGAGACTTCTCATATTCCTCATATTCTCATGGGGAATAACACTGTACAGACAGTCTGCGGGACAGGTTCGGTCAACATTCAGGATGACACATCTAATGATGTATTGTATGTTCCATCTCTTTCTGCAAACCTTCTCTCAAATTATCAGATTACTCGCAGTGGGTCAGGGAAGACAGTTGAGTTCATGGAAGATTCAGCCTTCATCAGGGATAGTGTGACAGGAGGCATTATTGCTACCGGGATAGTTGATCATTCCACCCATCTCTACACCTTCTCTCACTTTGGTCCACCATCTCCATTGTCAGAGCACAACTCTCCCCTTTCAAGAGAGCATCATGAGGTGCAGTCAGGTCGCTTGAACCTTTGTGTATTTCCTGAGACCAGTGTTGTGACTGCCACTTCACATCCTGAAGCATACTTTTCTCTTCAGCAGGACTCTTCTTCAGCACTGCTTGACCCTCCAGCTCCATTCATCGAGCCACCAGGTGCAGTTGTTGAGGACTCTATAGAGGACATTCATCTCCTCTTTGATGACAGTGTCAACACACCTGTCATCCCACTTACATTGGGGATTCCCTTTCAGGATCCTCGTGTCTTCTCATTTGAGCATCAGCTCGGCCTTCCAATGGCACCTCATCTTTCAAGGTCACCTCTTCAGTGCCCACTTCCTTTCACTCCTTTGCATTGGAGTCCTGGTGGTTTGTTCATTGATCCAGGAGTTCTTTCATTCTGGGGGGGCTTTGGAGCCTCGACCCTTTCTCATGGGGGGGGGGGTTGGCAGCATGCATTATACTTATGGCTTTGAGAGAGTCTCTTAATGTAATTCCTTTTGTCTTTTCTTTCTTTTATATCTCTTTTTGGAGAGGAGTTTTTCCCACTGGGTTTTCTCCTTTGTCTCCGGTTTACAAAGATTTCCTTGTACTGGGTACCTGATCAGGCCTTGTTTCCGGGACCCATTTCTTACTTTCATAGTTTTGCTAGGTCAGCTTTCTCCCTGCGTTCAGCTTAAGGGGGGGTGTTAGAGTATTATTACTTTATGCTTATTAATTTAATCATATCAATTTAATTATATAAGTTCCTATTACTCTAGTTGCTTAAGCTTCACTTAGGTACATTATTAATTAATAATGTGCAACCTAGATTTTCCCTTTAGGGTTTCTTTCTCACCTTTTATAAGGTTGAGCCTTGTAATTTTTAAATTATCTCTTATGCATTTTTCACATTTTGAGAGTACTTTCCTTCTGTCTCCATTTTTCTTCTCTTGTAATAGGTTATTGGCTAATAGGTTCTTCTTGGGTTGTGTAGAATTGAGTTTGATCAATTCTAACCATGGTACTTATCCATTGTGCCACCAAAGTGGTTTTCACATATGGAAAAATTTATTTCTCTTTCTCTTTTTCTTTTTTGATACTTTTTACAGTTTTGTATTTTTGATATATTTTTTTTGAATTTTTTCTTTTCTGTTGTTTTTGGATTTTCTGCTTTTCTGATTTTTGTGGATTTTGATAGTTTTCTGCTATACAATGGATTGCTAAAGGATCAAGCATAGAATCACTTGAGATACAATATATTTACAGGATCAGGGATCATATCTCTCTCTAGTGTAGCAATCTGATAAGTGCTAGACCCAAACTTTGGTGTAATTATAAGGGCCCCAACCAATTAGGCTCAAACTTTCCTTTCTTGTCACGGTTCTGGAGATTCTTCATATTGTGTTGGAGGACGAGATCACCAACCTCAAATTGGCGAGGTTTGATCCACTTTTTAAAATGGAGGTGGAGGAAATTTTGATACATGTGGAGGTGGTTTATGGCATTGAGGCGTCTCTCATCGAGGAGTTCAAGCTCTTGTAAGCGAGCAAATCGATATTCTTCCTCAAACAACAGATTCTTGAGAGAAATTTTGAGGGAAGGGAGCTCAATTTCAATGGGTAGAATAGCCTCCATGCCATAAACAAGGGAAAATGGAGTGGCTCCAGTGGGGGTACAGATGGAAGTGCGGTAGGATCAAAGGGCAGGATTGAGACGAAGGTGCCAATCGCAGCTAGCATCATCGCTATTTTCTTCATGATTTTTAGGATAGTTTTATTTGTAGCCTTTTCTTGATCGTTGCCTTGCAGAAAATACTTGGAAGATGTATGGTGGGTAATGTTGAACTTTCTACACAGTTCTGTGACATCCTTATTTTTAAAAGGTCCTCCATTATCAGTGATGATTTCCTGAGGAATGCCATAGCGATAGATAAGGTAGTTCAAAATAAAATTCAAAATCTATTTTCCAGTAGTGTAGGTGAGGGTAACAGCTTTGACCCACTTGGTAAAGTACTTCATAGTGGCAAGGATGTATTTATGGCTATTTGAATAATTTGGGAAAATCTGGCCAATGAGGTCGAGACTCCAACGAGAAAAAGGCCAAAGGGTAAAGGTGTGCTAAAGGGATAATTGGGATGGATCCTGTATCAAATTTCTGTGTTGCTGACAAGGCACACATTCATTTTACATAGTTTTAGGTATCCTGTTCCATGGTAGGCCAATAGTATCTAGTAAGTAACAATTTCCCTGCCAAGGTGAGTTCACTGGAATGAGCCCCACAAATTCCTTGATGTAGCTCCTCCAAGGACGTTTGTGCTTCATCAAAATTTAGACACCTTAGAAGAGTTCCATCAAAATTCTTTCATAATAGGGTATTACCAAGGATCGTGTAGCAGGAAGTGCGATGAATGAAGGTTTTTCATTGATTAGGTGTTAAGGAAAGTGGGGTATGTCCATCATGAAGGTAGGAGTATATTTCTTGGTACCATGGGGAATTAGGATCACAAATTTCACACATTATTTCAGAATTCAATTGTTCACAGGCAGGGACCATAAGATTTTCAACAAGAAACTCACACTGTGTACTGTGTTCTAGCATGGTAATCAAGGACCCAATAGTAGCCATTATGTCAGATACTTTGTTGTTTGTGCAGGGAATTTTCTGGAATACCAAGTCAGGGAAATGTTGTTTGAGGTCTTCAACTGTGCGGTGACAGGGAAGCAGCTTATCTTCCTTTGTTTGGTATTCATCCAAAACTTGTTTGATAACCAATTGTGAATCGCCTAATACTAACAAATTGAGAATCTTCTATTGTATGGCCTAATGGAGTCCAAGTACAAGGGATTCATATTCTACAATATTATTGATACAAGGAAATTGTAATTTATAGGATTTAGGGATGAGATCCCCTTGTGGCATAAAAAGCAAGATTCCTGTCCCTGATCCTTTTTGAGTAAAGGATCCATCAAAATAAAGTTTCCATGAGATACTTGGGGCAAGATTGAGGACTGATTCATCTTGAAAATCAGTGATTAGTGGATGTTTTCCATTGACAGGTGCTTCTATTAACTGATCTGCAATGACTTGTCCTTTTATAGTTTTTCAATCCACATAAACAATGTCAAATTCACTGAGGATCATAACCAATTTCGCTGTACGACCAGTAAGAGAAGCTCATGACTGGAGATATTTGAGTGGATCAATCTTGGAAACAAGGTGAATCTTATGATTGAGCATATAATTTCATAGCTTCTATGTGCATAAGACAACAACCAAACATGCCTTTTCAATGAGGGAATAATTTAACTCATAACTAATAAGAGTCGTGCCAAGGTAGTAAATTGCTCACTCTTTTCCAGTATCATCTAATTGGGCCAACAGATCACCTAATGCAACATTTGTGGCAGATATATACAAAGTAGAGGATGGCTAGCAATAGGTGGCACCAACACAGGTGAATTAGCTAGATATCCTTTTAGCTTCTCAAATGCATTTTGACATAAGAAATCCCATTGGAACTTGATATTCTTGCGTAGGAGATGAGAAAAGGGCTGCACCATATCTGTCAGCTGTCACATGAATCTCTTGATGGACTGGAGATTTCCTTGTAAGATGTGCAACTATTTCAATGTTTTTGGCCGTGACATTTCTAGAATGGCTTTTACTTTCTTTGGGTCAACTTCTATTCCGTTTCGTGACACAATTTATCCTAGCAGCTTACCAGATTGTACTCCAAAGACACATTTCTTAGGATTCAGACGAAGCTTGTATTTCTCCAATCGCTCAAAAATGGTAGTGAGGATGGGGATGTGTGATTCTCATGTCTTGGACTTTCCCAAAATATCATCCACATAGTATTCCATGATGACATGCAAGAGATCATGTAAGATGGCTGTCATTGCTCTCTGATATGTTGTGCCAATGTTCTTAAGGCCAAAGGGTAGCACCTGATAACATAAGGTACCCCAAGGTGTTGTGAATGTAGTCTTGTGTTGATCTATCAGTGCTATCCTAATTTTATTATAACCGGAGAAGCCATCCATGAGGGACAACATCTCGTGCCCAACAGTCAAATCCACTATAATATCAATATTTGAGAGTGGAAAATAATCCTTAGGACATGCAAGGTTTAGGTCTCTGAAGTCAGTACAAATGCGAATGCCCCCAATAGGATTGCCTACTAGTACAAAATTGGAGACCCATTCAAGATAATCTATAGGGTAAATTACTTATGCATCAAGCATTTCCTGAAGTTCTGCTTTGACTAATAATTCCACTTGAGGATGCTTCTTGCGGAGTTTTTGTTACACTGGTTTCACATTAGGATCTACAACAAGATAGTGCATGAAAAGATCTGTATCGAGCCCAGGCATGTCTTTGTAGGTCCAGGCAAAGTCAATTTTATGATTTTGAAGGAATACAGTCATGTCTTTCTTTTCTTGATCACTGAGAGACTACAATGTAAGTGATTTGTGGATCTTCTTCTGTTCCCAAATTGATCGGGATAGTGTCTTCAATAATCATGGAGGACATTTCTGGTTCTGAGGATATGAATGACATGTTTTCTTCTCCTTCGTTTAGCACCTTAGAAAGGTTTTCACTATGTTGGTAAACAGATTTTCCTTCTTCTTATCCTCTTTTTATTTGCCCAATCTTATAACGAAGAACAACTTTACACAACAGTTGGGAAACCATTTCTGAGAATAGCTAGTTTCCCTCTGAATTGAGGTACAACTCCCTATATAAATGATATTCAATGAATTATTTTTTATCTCTAATTCCTACTGCGGGGTATGTTCTTAACTAGAGAACAACAGAGGCAAAACCAAGCTAATCCTATCCAGGACTAACTCAGGTAGATTTAGATTCTAATCCTATCCAATTTCAGGAACTCACACATCCTATGACTTCCCAACATTGGTGATGCAAGAATTTTGTTTGTTATGAAAATGCAATTACATGAGATGAAAAATGAAGATTGAACATTCAAATCTATGCAATAGGATCAGCTGACAGTACTATGATCTATCTCCCAATCACCATTTGACTAAGAATACAAGAAAGTGCTCAAAACTGACCATAACAATACTCTGATTGAAAATAATCAGAAAAGTGTTGTTCAAATACTCTGATTCATAACAAAACCTTTCTTTGTTTTAAACACAGATACAATACTCTGATCATATTTTCTTGCAGACTATAGCCAAATCTATTACAAAAACCTGAACATTAATCTTAATGCATGAATGAAAATACAGAAATTAAACATGCTCTCTCCTCCACTCCAGCTCTCTGACTGTATGCAGAAAAAGGAAGCACATGGACAGTAAAGAATTGACACCAAGTGTGATTGTCTTTGCAACCTCTCTTCATTCCAACCATTTGCTGACCCTTTTATTAACTTCAGTAACAGTATTTATAGAGTTTACATACAATGCTTGTAGCCGTTCAAAATGATCCAAATTCCAGAATACAAAAAGACAAAGCACCAAGAAGAAACATCTTTAATCCAGGAACTTGAAGAGTCACCACGGATGTAAAAATAGAGGAAGACATAAGGACAGTGACTTTCCAATCT
>MU223432.1:395273-434611 GCA_018584345.1 Thuja plicata | reverse complement strand
TTTTGACCTCTACTCAGAACTTGATTTGAAATCCCTCGACATATATCTTCCTTAATATGCCGTGACACATGAACTCTGCCATAACATTACAGTTATTGTTAGAACGGCTGGGAACTTCTTATTCCAGCAGATATCTGTTATATATCTGTGCTCATACAATGATTAGATCATGTTTTGGTCTTTGTTTAGGGAATACAAAACAATAACAGTGCCATTTTAATCCATCTGCACTGTTACAACCTCGAGCTTTGTAGTTAATGAACATTAGAGCATTCAAATTATGAATTTCCGCTCTGGGCATTAGAGGCATTTTGGAGCTACACTTTCAAAGCCAAAAATGTTCCTCGAGTCATTTAAACACGACCCAGATAATCAAAATTGAATAAGACTTCAAAAGAACCATGATACAAGCTAGCGGGATTTGACAAACTGAGTGCGCAAATGGCTCCGGCGCACTGGATTTTGAATTTTCCGCCTCACCACTTTGCACACATTTTCAGATCGAACTTCCTGAAGATGAAATCCTCTTTGAGGTATTTTATCATGACCCAGATCATTAGTTTTCTGAAATAATTTGAAATCTCTAAGATAGAGGCTGGCGGGATTTTGGATTATAGGTGCGAAAACCAGTCCAACGCACCTAAGATGAGATTTTCCGCCTTGAGCATTTCATGCAATCTTGGGCCATGCTTCCTAAAGGAAAAATGTTCTTCAGACCATTTCAAGGCAACCCATGTGATCAGATGTGAAAAAGAGTTCAGATTCTCCAAGATATGAGGTGGCGGGTTTTGGCTTCTGAGGTGCGCAAATAGCTTTGGCGCACCCGATTTTGGATTTTCCGCCTAAGGCCTTTCCCCCTATTTTTAGATCGAACTTTATGAAGATGAAATATTATTTGATACATTTTAAGAGGGCCCAGATGAATAGAATTTAAAAATAACTTGGAATCGCCAAGATATAGACTAGCGGGTTTTTGCCTTCTAAGTGTGCACATGGCTTTAGCGCACCTGCTTTCGAGATTTCCGCCTCGACCCTTTATGCACATTTTTATCCCAAACTTTCTATAGATGAAACCTTATTTAGGGAATTCTAAATCAACCCAGATCATCAGATTTCAAAATGGATCCCAACCATGCAAGGAATTCATCGGCGAGTTTTAGCACTGTGGAGTGCGAAAAGTTTATGCTCTGCGGAAAATGCATGGAGAAGGCGCTGGGCGTGTTTCCGCCCGTTAAAATTTAGTGCATGATACCTTTTTAAACTAACAACACATGCTTTTAATATAATGTTATAATATTACTTATGCAAAGCTTAAGTATTGGCTCACTTAAGCTGGCGGAAATCGCACCCACCAAGTGTGATTTCCGTACAATGAAAGTTTCTAACTTTGCGGAAGTCGCACTTGGTAAGTGTGATCTCCGCTTTGGAGAAGCCGATTTCCAAAATCTCGCCGAGTTCATTCTCGCTCATTTCTTAACCAAATTGCTCACCATTTGTTGCATTAGGCTCATAACAGCTCAAAGTTTCTAGCCATACCTTTATATTATAGAAACACCACACTTTATTGCCGATTGAAAAATGCATTGCAAAAGTGTATATTCGGCTCTGTTATGCTTTGAAAAGAGGAACCCGAGTTCAAAAAAAGAACTCATTGCATCGTATATCACTGTTCTTTCAATTAATTTAGATAACATATTGCATTTTCATCATTATATAGGCCTTTAAATGATCACCGGTTATGAAATTTACAAGGAATAAATTCTAATTCTTCCAATGCCACCTTTGTCAATGTGTCATATGAAGAACTTTCTTCTGATTTTTATGAATGCTTGAGAATCATGATTCCCACTCATTATTCTTCTGAAAAGATCATTAACTAAAGAATCATTATCTTTGCCGGGTTGGGACCTACAACTTACCCAAACAATGAAACCTTGAAAACATCCCACCCAACTTGAAATAAGATGGCAAATGACGGGAACCCGGCAAAGGCTTCCTATCCTAGGGAAGACTTAGAACTAGACACCACACTGACCAGACTGACTTGATATGACCATATGATTCCAATATTGCCAAAAAAAATGGGTGACTTAAAGTCAGGCAACACACTAGAGGATGTCCTTTATTTTATCTTTTTCTTCATTTGAAGGTGCCTACGAGAGGTTTTCACCAGGGGATGTTTTTGTATATTCAGTTTTTTGATTTTGATTTTTATTGTCATTTTTGTGACTAAGAGAATTGACCTGGCTACTGAAGTAGGATTTCTTGATGAAGTGGATCTGATGTTTGTATTCTCAGAGATTCTTAAGTCTAAAGAGAGCAAAAACTGCCTCATCCGAATCACAAATGTCTAAAGCTAGTGGTGAATCTTGCTGATCCCAATCAATTAGTTTAGGGTTTGTGAGGGGAAGATGAGGGGATGAAAGGTTTTCTTGTGTGATGGTGAAGACATGGGAAAAGTCATCAAAGTCATCTTCAATTTATTAGAAAGGGACTTTGAAAAAATATTCTTCGGTGTCTGAATATGAGGCAGCTAAACAATAGTCCTTGGAGAAGTTAGTCTTAGTTTCTATCAAACCCAATCCATGTCCTTGAGGATAGCCATTTGCTGTTACAATTTTATTCTTACCGGTTTCATTTGCACCAAGGCCAGTGCCATGATACCCCATGCTTTCAAAAATGGGGATGGCTTTGATATATTTTCCATTAGGTAATGTTACTAGTTTATCCTCTTCTTCAATATAAAGCTAATCAAGGATATTGGATTCCATGTGTTCATTTGAAAAAGACCCCCAATGTTCAAAAGTGGTCAACTTGCATTGCATAGGTCCTTTTCTTTAGAGGGGGTTAACAGTGATGGCTCCCTTAGGATTTTGGGGACAAAGGGTGTTGTCCAATGCATAGGGCACTTTCAAATTTGTATTCTCCCATGCCCTGATTTGTGAAAGTGATCTTTATTTCAGACTCAGAGGGTTTGTCTTTGGTGATCCTTTCTTTTCCTTTATATTGATTAGTGTGTATTTCTGATGTCTTTTCTATAGCCGAGGAAGTTTTTTGAATAGGTGCTTCTATCTCAAAAGGCCGGCTGAACTCATTAAATAGACAGTAATTGGATTTTTTGCCTTCTAACCTCTTGTAGTATTGGAATGGTTTAGGATCTCTTGGAATCATGATCTCTCTACCATGATGTGGAAAATTGAGGCATTGATGGTAGGTAGAAGGTACAACTTTGATAGCATGTATCCAAGGTCAGCCCAACAAAATGTTGTATGGTAGATCTAGGTCTAGCACATGAAAAATAATTTCAATTAGGGCTGGGCCCACTTATAGAGGTAGTGTGATCAAAAATTTTCTTTCTCATTCTCTGTCATCATAAGCCTTTATTGTGATTCTCTTATCTACATCTAGGAGGTCCTCAGAAAGACCAATGTTGCAAATCATTTTCAATGTACACAAATTTAGGCCAGATCCACCATCTATAAGGACTCATTTGATTTTTGTAGATTGAATTTTGGATTCAATGTGGAGGGATTTATTATGGTGAAGGTCAGGACCATGGAAATATTTGTTAGTGAAAACAAGGTGCTCTTGTGCGGCTAAATTCCAATCATGGCTTGGAACTGGGCAACATTGATATTTTCAGGAGCAGAGGATTCATTCAGAGCATCTTCAAGAACTTCTTTGTGGATAGGTGAGGTACGTATAATTTATAAGATAGATATTTGTGCAGGATTCTTTCCTAACTGCGCCAACAGGTCATAACATGAAGCAGGCTGAGTAGCAGTAGACGGTGCAGCTGGTGGATTTGTAGATGTAGAGGTATTATCAATAGATTGGACAATGAATCTAGGTCTGCATGTGGTAGTATTACAATTAGAAGCTTTGAGGATTATAGTATTGAAATGAGTTTCAAATTCTTCAATGCATCCACAAAGAGAGTCAAAACCAAAGATATCATTTTCTTTTAGACTTCCACACATTCGATCATTGCCTGTGATAGTGTTGGTTGAGTAATCATATGGGATTGCGTTAGATGAATTGTTTTGATTGTGTTATGGAAAAGGTTGATTGTAGACATTGAGATTTGCATTGGATGAAGAATCATTCTGGCCTTCAACTTCAATTTTTCCATCATCAATAAGATCTTGTACAAAATGTCTGAGTTTCATGCACTTCTTGGTATCATGTCCTTTAATGTGATGATAATCACAATATTCATTCTCTCGATACCAAGAAGGTTTGGTTTGATTTTCATTGAAAGGCTGAGTTTTTGGATAGACTATCATTCCTTGATCTTCTAGTTGTTTAAATATTACATCTAATGGTTCCTCCAATGCTGTGAACTATCGTCATTGCCGATTGTTTTTATTGTCATTGTCATTGTTGTTATTGTTGCGAGGGAACATGGTGCAAGAGCACCTAGGAAAGGATAAATGGTGACCTAGGGCTCCTAGTTTTATTTTGGATTGTAGTGGTCTTAGAAAAGCTACTAGTGAAATAATAGGACTAGATAGGTCCTAGGGTGTGTTGATTTGGTTAGAAGACCTAACTAGATCATTTGATGTTAAGAAGTAATGATTTGTCCAATTTAGGTAAATGTTCCAAGAATGGTGGAACCATGGATTTTATGATTTTTAGAGTCTAGGAGAGCTAACTTGAGGTCTAATAGGAATGTTAGTACATTTGGATAAGTTTCATGGTGTGTTGACCAAGTTAGAGTGCAAGAATCAAAAAGTTGTAAAAGTTGTCAATGTTGTCATTCACAACATTAACAACATTTCTTGTAATAATGCATCTTTGAGAATTTGGTTGTATAACTATCGAAAAAAATTGGATTTGTGCCATGGTCAACTATATAAGGCCACTCCTGACCTGTGTGTGGGGTTGGATGAAGTTTGGAAGATAGTGTATAGACTGCGTAATTGGAAAATTGGTTACAGTTGAGCATTTTGTATACATTTTGGATTTTAATAGATTGAACTCTGCACTGTGACTTGTGCATGAGATAGTCTATGTAATTACTTTATTCTGAATGTGATTAGTTAGTGTTTTTGTTCTATTTTATTTTCTTTTTAAAATACTTTTATTTTGTGCATTGTCGCTGGTTTGAACAAGACAGTTTTTGAAAATGGGGTCATAGCTCATCATTCCACCGTGGCACTTGTACGGGATCTTGGAATGGGTGAGGTGACTTGTACTATATGTGTGGAGAAGGTTGGGCCCTAGAAAGCTTGTTTTCTAATTTTACAGTGATGCCCTAGGCAAGCCAGAGATGCATGGCTAGGGATCACAGTGAATTGCAGAGGTAATATGTGTGATTGAAAGCATTGGTTGCTTCAATTAGAGGATGTGGAGAGGAGGAAATGTGTATGGATAAGTCCAAAATCCAATGGGAATCTCTAGTGGTGAGTTCTTAATGATGAAAACTCAAACCCTAATGGACATACTCAATGTATGGTGAAACCCTTAAATATAGGCTTACAAATAGGAACCCTCTGTCCGGATAGTTTGGGAAGGAAAGACCTAGAAAACCCTTTAGGTCTTCAAAAAGGGTGTTAGGATATGGAGTTATTTTTTCATCTTGTTAAGAAGAATTTCAAGTTATGTGCAAAAAGGTGCCTAATAAGGCCTAATTCTTGTAGCCCTATTTTAGTGAGTTTGGAGCAAGTTCTTGAACTTGTTTAGGGTTTCATTGAAAACTAAGTTTCTATGCATTGTGTTGGATGCAATTTCCTTGTTTTGACCCTTCATCTCCATTACTGAACATTGATAGCCTTATTGGATCACTTAGTGTGGAAGATGCAAAAGATAAGCATGGAGCTTATGGATGATTGAGTTGATTTACTAAATTGTGTTGAAAAGTTGAATAGACAAGGGATAGGTGAGGGAATATTAGGGTTAGTTAAGAACCCTAATAGGCTAGAGAAGTGGCCTATAGGACACCCTAGGAGAAGATAGGGTTGTGAGAAAGACTTGTCATTACATTAGATTGGTATCAGAGCAAGTTAAAGATTTGGGAGTTGATGTATGTCTCTAAATATTGGTGAATTAGTAGGGGAGATCAATATGGTGACTAATGTAGAGCTAGCCAAAGAAATGGGTGAACCAAAGGAGAAGAATAGACTCCTTGAAGAGGCCCTAGATGAAATGAGGATAAAGCTACAAGAAGTATTTGATGGCAAAGATAAAGGCAAAGAAGGTGAAAGCATTGACATAGGTAAAAATATTGTTGAGGAAGATATCATCCCTGAACTAGACCCCATTTTGAATGAAGAACTATTGTTGAAAGCCATCAAAGCCCTAGGATGAAAGGCATTAGGAGTACTACTATTTAGTGGAAAAATAGATATAGAAGCAGTGATGGAGTGGATTAAGGGGATGGAGAACCATTTCAAATGTGAAGGTGTCATAGAGGGACAAAAACTCAAAGTTACCAAGTCAAGGCTCAGAGGATCAGCATTGACATGGTGGAAGTATCTACAAGATTAAAGAAATAGGAAGGGTAAACAACCTATAGCTAACTGGAAAGCCATGGTGACCAAGGTAAAGGAGAAATATCTTCCAGAGGACTATGAAATTCAACTTCGTAGAAAGAGGCAAGGTCTGAAATAAAATGACTTGGATGTGGCCTCTTATACAGAGGGATTTCAGAAGTTATGTCTTAGGTCCAAGATTCAAGAAGAGGAACCTATCAAGGTAGCTAGATACTTGGGTGGTCTAAAGTGGAACATCCAAGATGAGATAATTTTGTGGACTCCAACCACTATTCATAAGTGCCACCAATTAGCTCTAAAGGTGGAAGACAGGAACAAGAAGAAGGGAGACTCTAATCTCAGAGGTAGAGGCAAAGGTAGAGATCAAGGGGGTCATAGAAGTGGTTATCAAGGTAGAAGTAATGAAAAAAGGAACCAAGGAGAGTCCAAATTGACAGAGCATGGTAATGAAACTAATCCAAGAGGGGGTTATACCAGAGGGAGAGGTACTCAAGGAGGCTCTAGTAGAGGAAGGGGTTCAGGCAGACACAATTCATACTTACTAGAGGGAGAGGTACTCAAGGAGGCTCTAGTAGAGGAAGGGGTTCAGTTAGACACAATTCATACTTTGCAAGTATGAAATGTTACTATTGTGGCCAATTGGGTCACCCTGCCTATAGGTGCCCGGATAAGCCCACTTCTAACAATAGGAAGAGGATTGCATATTCTCAAGAGGACACAACAAGTGTTAAAGAACTAGAGGTTGATCACATTGAGTCAAAGATGGGAGAGAACTTGATGTTTAGAAGGGTTCTGATTAGACAACCAGTTAAGGATGAGCCCAAACATAGAAGAGCACTATTTAGGATCAGATGTAAAATCCTTGGGAAAGTTTGCAAAGTGAGAGTGGATTCAAGATCCACAGACAAAATTATATCAAAGGAAGCTGTCAATAAGATCAAGTTGACAAAGATACCTCATGTCAATTCTTACAAGGTGACATGGTTGAACAAGGGCTAGAGTGTGTTGGTGAATGAGAAAAATTGGGTGGAGTTTTCTATTGCAGTGTACAAGGACAAGTTACTATGTGATGTGCTTCCTATGGATGCATGTAATCTACTCCTAGGAAGGCCTTGGAAATATGATAGGGGTGCAGTGTATGATGGGAAAGAGATCTCTCTATCTTTCAAGAAAGATAGAAAAACTTTTAAGATATAGTCCTTGTTGGAGGAAGATGAGTCACAGCCCAAGACCCCAAGTGTTTTTTTGAGTAGTAGAAAGGAGTTCTTAAATACCCTTAAAGATGAAGGGGGTTAAGGCTATGAAATATTTATTAAACCAAAGGAAGAAGAGAAGCCCAAGCAAGAACCATTGCCATTGGAAATCAGAGAACTGCATGAAAAATACAAGGATATTGTTTGTGATGGGACTCCTGCAACTTTGCCTCCTAGAAGAGTGATAAGTCATCAAATTTACTTTGTACCTATTGCATCATTTCCAAATAAGGAAGCATACAAGCTTACTCCAGACTAGAACCTAGAGGTGGCTAAACAAGTGTAGGAGCTGTTAGATTAAGGGCTAATCAAGAAGAGCATCACCCCATGTTCTGTACCAATGGTCTTAGCATCCAAGAAAGGTGCTAAGTGGATACTTTGTACTAATTCTAGAGAAATTAATAAGATAAAATTAGGTACAAATTTCCAATTCCTAGGATAGAGGATTTGATGGACTGTCTTGGGGGGGAAATTTTTTTCACTAAATTAGACTTGAAAAGTGGATACCACCAGATTAGGATCAAAGAGGGGGATGGATGGAAGACAAATTTTAAGACTTTTGATGGGTTGTATGAGTGGAGAGTTATGCCATTTGGCCTCTCAAATGACCCTAGCACATTCATGAGGCTCATGAATGAAGTGCTCAAGGACTTCACAGGGATATTTGTGGTAGTATATCTAGATGATATACTTTTCTTTAGTAAGACAATAGAGGAACATGTCAAGCATGTGGAGATGGTGCTTAAGAGGTCGCAAGAAGAGAAGTTGTCAATCAACCTTCAAAAATATGAGTTCTTCAAGTAAGAACTTGTGTATTTGGGATTATTGTATCCCAAGGTTCATTGAAGATGGACCCAAGTAAGGTGTAGGCTATCCTAAATTATCCCACACCAACCACAGGGACAGAAGTCAGGAGCTTTCATGGGTTAGCTTAGTTTTGCAAAAAGTTTATAAGGGATTTCAATGAGATTTGTGCACCAATGATAGACACCATTAAGGGTGGTCTAAAGACTAAGTTCAGATGGAATTCTGGAGTAGAGAAAGCATTTGAAATGTTGAAGAAGCAAGTAGAAACATAACCTATCCTTAGACTCCCTAGTTTTGATCAAATTTTTACTTTGGAGTGTGATACAAGTGGGATGGAAGTAGGGGGTGTGTTGAGCCAAGAAGGTAGGCCAGTAGCCTTCTTTAGTGAAAAGCTAAATGAAGCCAAGAAGAAATTTTCTTCTTATGATTTGGAACTATATGCTTCGGTTCAATCTCTTAGGAAGTGGAGACATTACTTATTTCCCAAAGAATTTGTGGTGTTTACTGATAACCAGGCCTTGAGCTATATAAACATACAAGAGAAGCTCAATAACAGACATTTGAAGTGGATGGAATACCTTCAAGAATTTACATTCACAATAAAGCACAAGAAGGGACAATTGAACAAGGTTACAGATGCCTTGAGCAAGAGGTTGCTAACCATTCAGGAAGTTCAGTTGAAAAGCATTGGGATAGAGAGTTTCAAAGACCTCTATAGGGAAGATGGAGACTTTGGTGAAGCCTATAAGGTATGCTCTAATTTTTAGAATCACTTCCATAGTTAATTTTCTGACTTTACCTTACAGAGTGGATTGTTGTTTAAGGGGAATCAATTGTGTGTCCCTAAGGGTTCAATAAGATAAAATATCATTCAGGAAAAGCATAATGGAAGCTTGAGTGGCCATTTTGGTGTGAAAAAAACCCTAGATTTAGCTCAAATGTTTTACCATTGGCCAAAGATGGTGAGAGATGTAACCAAGTATGTTGAACAATGTGTAGTGTGCATGAAAGAAAAAGGAGGAGCCATCAATGCAGGTTTGTATCAACCTTTTCCAATCCCTAACAGACCATGGGAGTGTGTTAGCATGTATTTCATTGTAGGGTTACCTAAGACAAAGCATGGCCATGATAGTATTTATGTTGTGGTAGATAGATTTAGCAAGATGGGTCACTTTATACCTTGTAGGACTACAAATGATGCCAGTAACATTTCACACTTGTTCTTTAAGGAGTTTGTACAAATCCATGGACTACCCCTAAGTATTGTATCAGATAGGAATGTTAAGTTCATGAGCCATTTTTGGAAGACACTTTGGAGTAGATTGGGTTCCAACTTGTCATTTGGTTCAACCTACCACCCTCAGACTGATGGCCAAACTAAGGTGGTTAATTGAGTGTTAGGTAACTTGTTAAGGTGCCTAACCAAGGAGTATGGGAAGACATGGGATGTGGTCATTCCCCAAGAAGAGTATGCATACTATGACAGTGTTAACGGAACCATAGGTAGAAGCCCATTTGAAGTTGTTTATGGGATGCACCCAAGGGGTGTATGTGAAATTAGAGACCTTGGAGCCATGGAATACAAGAGTGGTCATGCTAAAGAATTCACTCAAACCATGAAGGAGATCAAAGAGAAGGTGAAGAAGACTATACTGGATTCTACCCAAATGTTGAAGGCCAAGGTAGATGAGAAGAGAAAAGATGTCCAATTTGAAGTAGGTGATTATATCATGGTACATTTGAATAAGTCTAGGTTGTAGAAGGGGATGCATACAAAACTACATATGAAGAGAGTGAGACCCTACAAGATCTTAGCCTAGTATGGGGATAATTCCTATAAGGTGGATCTACCTATTAAATTGGGCATCTCACCTATCTTTAATGTGGCAGACTTGATAAAGTTTAAAGGACCTTTTCTAGAGATGGATGTGAACAGAGAAGAGGTTGGCAAGGATGTGGAACTTGATGCTTTCCCTCCAAAGATGTAGACAAAAGAAGATAAGGTGTTGGATTCAAGGGTCAAGAAGACTACCAGACATAAGGTGTACATAGAACATCTCATTAAGTGGAAGCACAAACCAGAGTCAGAGGCAACATGGATTGCAGATACAGATTTCAAGAAGATGGGCATTCCTGAAGACATTGTGTCCACATGAGTGACATGACTTTCCTTTGTAGAGGATTATGGTGTAGGAGCACCTAGGAAAGGCTAGATGGTGACGTAGGGCTCCTAGTTTGATTTTGGCTTGTAGTGGTCTTAGCCAAGCCGCTAGTGAAATAATAGGACTAGATAGGTCCTAGGGTGTGTTGATTTGGTTAGAAGACCTAACTAGATCATTTGAAGTTAAGAAGTAATGATTTGTCCAATTTAGGTAAATGTTTCAAGAATGGTGGAACCATGTATTTTATGCTTGTTAGAGTCTAGGAGAGATAATTTAAGGTCTAATAGGCATGTTGGTTCATTTGGATAAAGTTCATGGTGTTTTGACCAAGTTAGAGTGCAAGAATAAAAAAGTTGTCATTCACCACATTGACAACATTTCTTGCAATAATGCATCTTCGAGAATTTGGTTGTATAACTGTAAAAAATAGTTGGATTTGTGCCATGGTAAACTATATAAGGCCACCCCGAACTATGTGTGGGGTTGGATGAATTTTGGAAGACAATGTACAAACTGTGTAATTGGAAAATTGGTTACAGTTGAGCATTTTGTATACATTTTGGATTTTAATTGATTGAACTCTGCACTGTGACTTGTGCATGAGATAGTATATGTAATTAATTTATTCTTAATGTGATTAGTTAGTGTTTTTGTTCTAGTTTCATTTATTTTGTAAATACTTTTATTTTGTGCACTATCACTGGTTTGAACCAGACAGTTTTTGCAAATGGGGTCATAGCTCATCATTCCACCGTGGCACTTGTATGGGATCTTGGAATGGGTGAGGTGACTCATAATATATGTGTGGAGAAGGTTTGGACTTGGAAATATTTTTTTCTAATTTTTTACAGTGATGCCCTAGGCGAGCTAGAGATGCATGGCTAGGGAACACAGTGAATTGTAGAGGCAATATGTGTGATTGAAAGCATTGGTTGCTTCAATCAGAGGATGTGGAGAGGAGGACATGTGTATGGACAAGTAAAAAATCCAATGGGAATCTCTAGTGGTTATTTATTCATGATGAAAACTCAAACCCTGATGGACATAATCAATGTATGGTGAAACCCTTAAATATAGGCTTGCAAATAGGAACCCTCTATACAGAGAGTTTGGGAAGGCAAGACCTAGAAAATCCATTAGGTCTTAGAAAAGGGTGTCAAGATCTAGAGTTATTTTTTCATATTGTTAAGAATAATTTCAAGTTATGTGCAAAAAGGTGCCTAATTAGGCCTAATGCTTGTAGCCCTATTTTAGTGAGTTTGGAGCAAGTTATTGAACTCGTTTAGGGTTTCATTGAAAACTAAGTTGCTAGGCATTGTGTTGGATGAAATTGCCTTGTTTTGGACCCTCCTCTTTATTGGTAAGTAGTGATAGCCTTATAGGATCACTTAGAGTGGAAGATGTAGAAGATAAGCATGAAGCTTATGGATGACTGAGTTGATTTACTAAATGGTGTTGCCAAGTTGAATAGGTGAGGAATTTGTGTAAAAAAGAATCCTTGGAAGATTAGGGTTAGTTAAAAACCCTAATAGGCTAGATAAGTTGCCTATAGGACACCCTAGGAGAATATAGGGTTGTGAGCAAGACTTGTCATTACATAAGAGTACATAAGATTGATTGGGCGGTCGATTATTATTCTGATTATTGTTCTGAATATTGTTTTGATTTTGATTTTGATTTTGATTCACATTATTATTGCGATTGTTTTGATTATTGGTGTTGGATGCTTGAAAATTTTGAACATGTTTGGAGTCGGTCACTCCATGATTGATAACTCCTTTAGTTTTACTCTAGAATTTTGGTTTATCATTGTTGGAAGGAGTATAATGTTTGATGCTACCTTTTTGCAAAAGGCCATCTTCAATGTCTTTTCCCTTCTTGACAAGAGATTCAAAGGTGTCAGGTGAAGCCATTTTAATTTGGAATGACATCTCGGGGATCAAATTCTTTGTGAAGATGTCAATTAAGTGACTATCAGGTATTTTCTATGGCATAAAATTTGCATTATGTCTCCATCATTGTAAGAAACTAGCAAAGGTTTCACCATTCTTTTGTTTGGTAATGTACAAATCACTGAGTGTTGCCTGATGTTCAATTTTATATGAATATTGTATAACAAATTTATCTTCCATATAAAACAATGTAGAGATTGACCTGTAAGGAAGAGCCACGAACCATTCTAAAGCTGCACCTCCAAGACTCCTAGTGAAGAGTCTCTTTAGGTAATTTTTGTTGTAGGCAACTTCTTCACAGGCAATGTAAAATTCCTTGAGATGTTGTAGAGGGCATGTCTCCCCCTTGTATTGTTCAAATTTAGGCATCTCAAAGTTTGGAGGGAATGGTTGTATCGTGATAGAATTATCGAATGGATAGGGACAAATATCATTAAAGGAAAACTCCTTTTTGCCCCCATTCTGCAAATTATGCACAAGACCTTTGAGCTCATTAATTTGCTGAGATAAATCTGGAGGGTTGTGTGGAATATATTGTGACCCATAAGCTTTTCCTTCTCCAAAGGTGTAGTTGAAAACCTTGTGGAGGTCATACCGACTATGGGAAGGGCTATGTACTGGTAAGCTCGAGATGTGTTGGTCGTAGATGTCTTCATGCCCATTGTCGAGAACGTAGATGATGTAGCTAGAGGCATGGAAATATTCCCTATGTTGTTAACATTATCACTGTCCCCTTGAGAGGTATTTGTCATTTCTTGAGTGCTATTGTGTGAGGTACTGCTGGGAAAAATACTTAGGATCTGTTGGATTTGTTTGGGTGTCAATTGGACTGTCGATGTAGTTGTTGAAATGGGTAATGATGTAGGAACTGATGTAGAAGGCTCACTTGTAGTTGCTTTTCCGGTGTCACGTGATGATGTTTCATTTGAATTGGAGGCCATGACCATGCTTGTAGCATCCATAGCCTTAGTGATGTTACGAGTGAGAAGTTTTTTGTCAAAGTCAGCGGGCATTTTGATGCCATTTTGAATGAGCTTCAAGAAGATTTTGCCGCTATTTTGACTAATGGTTTTTTAAACCATTTCTAAATTATATGGATCCTTAAGAAAATAGTTCACTTGTGTAGGTCTATCTTCTTGATCCACTAACTCAATTTCTTCAGGCACATTGGTTATGTCATTAATTCGCGCTGTGCGGACTTGAAAGAATTGAGTAGCAAAAGGATTCTCCTCGTTAAAGGAGTTGCTGGGTTCTGCACGCCTCATGTTTCTAGCTTGGGATTGAGTAAATTTCATACAATGGTAGACCTAGAAGAATGAAAGATGAGAAAATGTGAGATTGGAAGATGAAAGTGGACAAAGAAAAGATCTTATTTAGGATTGATTTGTCTTTGATTGATTGGATTTGATTGATTGATGTTTGATTAAGGATTGATTTGGATTGAAAGGTTTTTAGAACAAAACCTAGGTATAAAAAGACCTTGTGATGATACAAACACAAGAGGATTAAATTGGATGATATCCATTTCTACTTGAAGATAGACTTGTGATCTCATGAAAATAGGACATTACCAATGGATTTAAATTACTTGAGACAGACTAATGGTCTACAAGCAATGTTGTGTTTGTCTAAGGATGAAGGTCTACAATAATTTTGACTAAGGATGTCCAACCTAAGAAAGGATTGATTTGATTTTGATTTGAAGTCCAAAAAGGTTTGATCTAATGATCCAAGGATGATGAGAAATTGATTTGGAAATAAGAGGTTGATCTAGTCGTATTTCTCAAGAGTAAAAAATGCATGATTAATAGGATACTTGGCCATAGAGTTGCAAAATTTATTGTTGTACATGATAGCGTCAATATTCTTGTAATACTCAATTTTGTGATTGATTGATTGGGAAATGTGTTGATATTCCTTGGATTTGTGAGTAGTTTCTTTTTGTTCTTGATAAATTGGAGGAGTTGGAAGCTTAACCTTCTTGTGTTTCTTGGAATCGGTCATGTCCTTATAGAGAAAAAATCTAATTTTGATTGAGCAACTAAAGGTTTTAGGAAAAATGATTTTAAGACCTCATAAAAGTCTGAGTTTTGAAGATTTTGGTAAATTTTAAAGCTCACTATTTTTAAGCGGATACGACAGTCTCAGACACAGACGGCGATTTGATACTACACAGACGGTGAAACTATGCAGACGACGATCTGTGCAAACAACAATGCCCAGAGTGGAGACGACAGTCTGTAGAAAAGATAGTGTTTTGATGATTTGGAAAAAATTTTGATTTCTGTTTGATTTTAAGTGGATTTTTTTAATGGCAAGAGCCAGTTTCATCATAGTCAAACCAAAAAATAATAGGCATGTGTCTCGAAAACAATCCAACAAGGGAAAAAGCAACCTTGAAGGATACAAGCATGTGTGACAAACTTTTTTGTTGGGGATTTCGTTCATGTTTTGGATTTGTCAATGTTCTTCAAGCACTTCAAACACAATCTACCTAGGGAATTGGTGTAGCATGAAAATATTTTCTCGAAAGCTTAGGCACACACACAAGAGCTAATCAAAGTGCATACATCACCAAGCACGTAATGGCTCTAGTCATGATGCTATATTAGCCAAATTCAAATGCTCAGGGTGACATAAATGATCTTGGGGAAGTTACTATCTTCCTTGCACAAACAATATCACCTTTCGGGGGTGTTCTGGGTAGCTCCTATGCCTAGAGTGTTTAGTAAGGTTCTCCGTTTGATTGTATCCTTTATGTCTGCGTGATAGGGAGAAAATTGGATATCACCTTTATTTGTCTTGAAATCTTCTTGGTTCACTCCTAGGACCTCTTAGGGATTCCTCAATCCACCCTCTACCACTTGGAAAGATACACTTCTTACCTCTACCAAGAATCTACCTATCTTGTTAGGTTCCTCACTTTGTTCACTACAAGAACTCTTCACATTTACACCTTGCAAGACCTAACCATTGATGTGAGTTGTAGGAGTTCAAGGGCTTCATTATACTCCATTCTTGACTCCAAGATGAGATCTAAACTTTCCAAGGACATTTACTTACCAATCAAGCTCTCGATTCCTAATATTTAGGCCTCGTAGCCTTTTTGACAATTAGGCCTCCTTAAATCTAGGAAATCACTGATACAACTATAACTCCTTAAGGGACCCCTAGAAATGTTTTGGAAATTCACATGTAAAGAAAAAACCCACCAAGATTTTCTAGGTTTCAAGGTCCAACTCTGTCCGTACACCCTGTTTCTGAAATAGGGCTTCTTCCTTGTTTTTAAGCCAGTCTTGGGTCTTTGGCTTCAAAAATTGGTAAGATGAATTCTTGGGAAGCCCTCCTCATTCTTGAGTACCTGCACAACATCACGCATTACATCCATTACCTTCTTGGCTCATGACAACAACCTCCTGCAATTTTACACTATCTTTTACTTGGTCCTCCTAGCCGGGCTTCTCATTCAACTCGCTTAGGGAAAGACCTTAAAAATCCTTGCATGCACTTCTAGAGCTCCTCCTTCTAGATTATTGAAGTTCCATGGACCGAATCTCCATTCCTAAGTGGCCATACAGAACCAATGGTGGGAAGTGGAGTTAGGTCCACATCTTTTCCTCTTAGTCAGAACTGGACAACAGACTCTCTAAAACAAAACAATTTACAAAAACCAAAAGGAAAGTAATTACATAAACAACTAACTACTGAAAAAACTTTACAACATGCCCAAAAATGTCATCAAATGATCAAAATCCTCAATCTAATCCATACACAACAAGAAAACACAAAGTCCTTCAATTCTGCAACTTTGTCATTCAAAAGCTCTTGGCTCCAAAACCCAAAATCCGTACAATGACCTCTAACTCTGCAAATTGGGGTTTTTTCTTCCTTATATACCCTGAACACACATTTCCCACTCCTTGGATGGGTTTAAAAACAAATTAAACCTCGAAACCCTCAAGACAACAAAAAATGTTGTCAAGCAACTTTTTGACATCTTTTACATATTTGCAAATTTCAAGTGTTTTGACACTAATCTGACCTAACTAACCCTAGTTATACCTTTTAGGGTATCATAGGACCCTAAAGACATGAAATACATCAAATTTCCACTTGACCACATTATCAAGTACAATGGCATTAATGAGCCAAAATGAACTACTTTGACCTAATAGAAAACACAAATTTAACACTAACTTAACCACACTTGGTCCACATGACCTTATATAATTACAATGCACTTCAAGAGGGTCTTTAACACTCACACACACCCAAAATGACATGAGACCACCAATCTGACTGGCTTCTCAAGGGTGCTCCTGCACCATACTACCAAGGCTAAGAACATAAGTCACCTCTGGTGACAGGAGCTTAGGATCAACTCCCTACTTCTTGAACTCACTCTTAGCCACCCAAGTAGCTTCAACCTCTGATTTTCCTTCCCAATGAATGAGATGCTCCATGTAAGTTCCTTGTCTAGTATTTTTATTTACTCTAGAGTCCAAAATCTTCACAGTTATTGGTGTTGGTGTAGGTGAAATATGAACATCTTTTGCTATTTCCTTACTGTCTAACTGTGAATCAGGTTATATTGATGTAGGCCCTTTTTACATCACCAAATATTGCACATTAAAGACAGGCGAGATTGCCAAATTTGAGCTTGCAAGGACCTATCCTCCTCATTTTAAGTTTGGTGGGGAATCCCTTTTGCAATCATGATTTATTAAGGTGTACCATGACAAGATCTCCCACAGCAAATTGAATATCTCTCCTTCCTTCATCAACTTTGGATTTTAGCCTTTGTGTAGCCTCTTGAAGTTGCGTTTTCACTTGGTCATGAACCTCCTTCATGGATTGGGTGAAATATTCAGCATATGCACTCTTACCTTCCTCATGTGCCAAGTGTCTTAACTCCCTCGCACCTCTAGCCCATAAACTATTTCAAAGGGGCTTTTGCCTGTTGTCCTGTTAACACTATCATTGTAGGCATATTATGCCTATGGTAACAACTGATTCCACATCACTCCATACTCCTTTGTCAAGCATCTAAGGAGATTTCCTAGCACTCTATTAATAAATTTAGTCTGATCATCAGTTTGAGGATGGTAGGCTGACCCAAATGATAGGTTAGTTCCTAACCTTGTCCACAAGGTCTTGCAAAAATGACCCATAGATTTTACATCTCTGTCAGATACTATGCTGATGGGTAAACCATGAATCTGGACCACTTCCTTAAAGAACAAATGTGCAATATGACTGGCATCATGGGTGTTTTTTCAAGCAATGAAATGGCTCATTTGACTAAACCTATCTACCACCACAAATATGCTGTCCAAACCAGTCTTGGTCCTAGGCAACCCAACCACAAAATCCATACTAATACATTCCCAAGGCCTATTAGGAATGGGTAGAGGTTGGTACAAACCCACATTAGAAGAAGTACCCTTAGCTTTCTGACATACCAAGAATTTCTCCACATAATTCCTTATATCCTTCTACATCTTAGGCCAATAATAAAACCTTTGTACTAGTTCTAGTGTCTTGTTTAGGCCAAAGTGGCCACTTAAGCTCCCATTGTGCTTTTCTTGTATCACATTCTCCCTCATAGATCCCCTAGTAATACATATCTGTCCTCCTCTGAATAAGAGATAATTATGAATGGTATAGTATGCAAATTGACTATGGAAATGGTTTTTGAAATCCTTACACACCTCATATGCTTTCGAGAAGTGTTCATCTCCTTCATAGAGCTCTTTGAAACTCTCCAAACCTATACATTGTAACTGCACCTCTTGGACTATCAAGAGTCTCCTACTTAAAGAATCATCTACTTTATTCAATTTCCCTTTATTGTGCTTGATGGTGAAGGTATAGGCCTGAAAATATTCCATCCATTTTAGATGTCTATTGCTCAACTTCTCTTGAGAATTGATAAAACTCAAAGCTTTGTTTCCAGTATAAACTACAAACTCCTTGGGCAAAAAATAGTGCCTCCACTTCCTCAAGGATTGCACCAATGCATATAACTCTAGGTCATAAGAGGAATACCTCTTCTTGGCCTCATTCAAATTTCCACTATAGAATGCCAGTGGCCTATTCTCATGGTTCAAAACTGCTCCAACAACTATACCACTTGCATCACACTCTAGGGTGAACAACTTATCAAAATTTGGCAAAACCAAAATAGGTTGCATAGCCACTCTCTTTTTCAACCACTCAAAACCCTTACCATCCTCTGGAGTCCACTTGAATTTAGTTTTCACTCTACCTTTAATTGTATCTAGGACTGGTGCACATATTTCACTAAAACCTCTAATGAATTTCCTATAAAATTGGGCAAGCCCATGGAAAATCCTTACCTCAGTGCTGCATGTAGGGGTAGGCCAGCTTAGTATTGCTTCAAATTTTCTAGGATCCATCTTCAAGGTTCCTTGAGACACCAAAAAACCTAGATAGATCATCTGTTGCTTCATAAATTCACATTTTTCCAAATTAATGGATAGCTTCTCCTCATGGAGTTTCTTCATCACAATTCTCAAATGTTGGAGGTTTTCTTCCTTTGTCTTACTGAAAATGAGGATATCATTAAGGTACACAACCACAAATTTGCCTATGTAGTCCTTTAACACTTCATTCATCAACCTCATAAAGGTGCTTGGGGAATTGCTAAGCCCAAAGGGCATGACCAACCATTCATAGAGCCCTTCTGTAGTCTTGAATGTTGTTTTCCATTCATCCCCCTCCTTAATTTTGATTTGGTGGTATCCACTCTTCAAATCCAACTTAGTGTAGTACCTTGCTCCTCCCAAACAATCCATAAGATCTTCAATCCTAGGAATGGGAAATCTGTACCTTATAGTGATTCGATTAATTGCCCTTGAATCTATACAAATCCTCCACTTACCTCCTTTTTTTGATGCTAGAACCACTAGTATTGCACATGGACTAATGCTTTGCCTGATTAGACCTTGGTCCAAAAGTTCTTGGACTTGACTAGCTATCTCCTTGTTTTGATCAGGAGTCACCTTGTATGCAACCTTGTTTGATAGAGATTCTCCTGGTATGAAGTCAATTTGATGACTTATGGTTCTAGGAGGTGGTAACATTGTAGGTGACCCATCACTAACTACGTCTTTAAACTCCTTCAGCAACTCTTGCACCTCCTTTGGGAATGGTACTTGTTCCACCTTCTTCTCTTCACTAGGCTTAAGCATAATGACATACTGTGTTCCTTCTCCACTCTTTACACCTTGCATGTACTCCTTACCTCCTTGCAATAAGACATTAGGCCTTGTTGATGTAGACCCCTCATCATCAATGAGTGACTGAATTTTATAGGTGACCCCACCTTTCTTGAAAGAATAGGAATTCTTCTCTCCATCATGAACTGTCTTCCTATCAAACTGCCATGGCCTACCTAAAAGTAGGTGGCATGCATCCATTGGGAGTATATCACACAAGATTCTATCCACATATTTACCTATTGAAAAATCAATCCATGCTTGCTCATTTACAAGAACATGCTAACCCTTATTCAACCATGTAACTCTATAAGGGTTTGTATGAGGTATCTTGGTTAGGCCTAGCTTGCTGTCTGCCTCCTCTGAAATGAAGTTATTAGTAGACCCTAAGTCTATGATCATCCTACAAACTTTTCCAAGTATCTTTCACTTTACTTTGAAAAGTGCCCTCCTTTGCTTAGCTTCCTCTTTGATATTCTGAGAATCCTCCTAATCATTAGATTCTCCCCACTCTCTGAATCAAGGTTAATTTTAGGAGCTTTAACACTGCTGGTTTCTTCTTGGGCTAGGTAATTCACCCTCTTTTCACCATGTGAACTAGAAGCCTTCTTAGGGCATCTATAGGCTGGATGGCCTATTTGATTACAATGAAATCATTTCATGTTTTCAAAGTGTGAGTCTCTACCTAAACCTCCAAATCTACCTCTTCCTCCACCTTGGTACCCTCTTCCTCTGCTCATGCAGCCTCTTCCACTAGCCTCATTGACTATCTCAGTCAATTTGGATTCTCCTTGAGACCTATGATCACTGCCTCTACCAACATAGCTACCTCTATGTCCTCTATTCTCTTTTCCTCTACCTCTCCCTCTTGAGGTCTGATCATGTTTCCTTTTGCTTTTCTCTTCTATCTTTAAAGGCATCTGATAACATTGTCTCACACTGGTTAAGGTAGTAAGACTCATCTCCTCTTGTATAGAACACTTGAGTCCATTTTGATATCTAGCTAATCTGATGCTCTCATCCTCCACTATCTTGGATCTTAAGAATAACTTTTGAAACTCCTCAGTATATGCTTGGAGATCAAGGTCTTTCTGCCTGAGGTTTTGTCTCTTCCTATGCATTTGGACTTCATGGTCATCTGGTAGGTAAGTCTTCTTCAACTTGGCTAACATACCCTTCCATGTAATAATAAGGTTCTTTCGCTCTTTCTCTCTCTCAGTCTGAACATATTTCCACCAGGTAAGTGCTGGTCCTCTCAACCTAGACTTAGCCACTTTCAAATTTTGAGCATCTGTCACTGCATCACATTCAAAGTGATTTTCAAGACTGTCTATCCAGTCCATAACTAGATCAACATCCATTTGTCCACTAAAAAGTGGCACACCCTCCAAGGCTTTACCACTTAAGGCTTTGAGTTCCTTCAAGAAGGGTTCCTCTGGTAAGCCCGAATCAGGAGTAGGTGCTTCTTCTTCTTCTAGGTGCAACTCCTTCTCCTTAGCTTCTTTTTCTTCTTTCTGGTCTACCTTGTCCTTCACTCTGTCTGCCTTGTCTTGGACCTCTCCTAAGAGTTTCTCAAGTTGGCTCAATATTTCTCTTAGCAGTCTATTGTCCTCTTCTTGTTCTTCAACTTTCTTGGCCAATTCAGCATTGGTCACCATCTTGCTAGATGCACTTGACTCTACACTTGAGTCCTCAGTCTACAACATCCACTAGCTGCAACACTTCTTTTCCCAAATCTTGAACCTAGGCTCTCATACCACTTTGATAGGGAGAAACTTGGATATCACCTTGAGTTGTCTTGAACTCTTCTTGGGTCACTCCTAGGACCTCTTAGGGCTTCCTTAATCCACCCTCTACCACTTGGAAAGATACACTTCTTACCTCTACCAAGAATCTACCTATCTTGTTAGGTTCCTCACTTTGTTCACTACAAGAACTCTTCACATTTACACCTTGCAAGCCCTAACCATTGATGTGAGTTGCAGGAGGTCAAGGGATTCATTATAATCCCTTATTGACTCCAAGATGAGATCTCAACTTTCCAAGGAAATTCACTTACCAATCGAGCTCTAGATTCCTAAGATTTAGGCCTTGTAGCCTTTTTGACAATTAGGCCTCCTTAAATCTAGGAAATCACTGATACAACTATAACTCTTCAAGGGACCCCTAGAAATGTTTTGGCAGTTCACATGTAAAGCAAAAACCCACCAATATTTTCTAGGTTTCAAGGTCCAACTCTGTCCGTACACCCTATTTCTGAAATAGGGCTTCTTCCTTGTTTTTAGTCCAGTCCTGGGTCTTTGGCTTCAAAACTTGGTAAGATGAATTATTGGGAAACCCTCCTCATTCTTGAGTACCTGCACAACATCATGCATTACAGCCATGGTATTCTTGGCTCATGAAAACAACCTCTTGCAATTTTACACTATCTTTTACTTGGTCCTCCTAGTCAGGCTTCTCATTCATCTCGCCTAGGGAAAGACCTTAAAAATCCTTGCATGCAATTCTAGAGCTCCTACTTCCATATTATTGAAGCTCCATGGACCTAATCTCCATTCCCAAGTGGCCATATAGAACCAATGGTGGGAAGTGGAGTTAGGTCCACATCTTTGCCTCTCAGTTAGAACTGGACAGCAGACTGTCTAAAACAAAACAATTTACAAAAACCAAAAGGAAAGTAATTACAGAAACAACTAACTACTGAAAACACTTTACAACATTCCCAAAAATTGCATCAAATGATCACAATCCTTAATCTAATCCATACACAACAAGAAAACACAAATTCCTTCAATTTCGCAACTCTGCCATTCAAAATCTCTTGGCTCCAAAACCCAAAATCTGTACAATGACCTCTAACTCTGCAAATTGGGGTTTTTCTTCCTTATATACCCTCAACACACATGTACCACTCCTTGGATGGGTTCAAAAAAAACTTAAACCTCGAAACCCTCAAGACAACAAAAAATGTTGTCAAGCAACTTTTAAAAGTTGCTAATGTTGCATAGCAATATTTTGACATCTTTTACATATTTGCAAATTTCAAGTGTTTTGACACTAATCTGACCTAACTAACCCTAGTTAGACCTTTTAGGGTATCATAGGACCCTAAATACATGAAATACATCAACTTTCCACTTGACCACATTATCAGGTATAATGACATTAATGAGCCAAAATGAACTACTTTGACCTAACAGAAAGCACAAATTTAACACTAAACCACACTTGGTCCACACGACCTTATATAATTACAATGCCCTTCAAGAGGGTCTTTAGCACTCACACACACCCAAAATGACATGAGACCACCAATCTGACTAGCTTCTCAAGGGTGCTCTTGCACCACTGCGTAAGCATAATTCAGGCATATAGTCCCATAGAGCGTCTTGACAAAAGTGGTCACGTAAACATGTTTGAGACCATTAGGCCACACTTATGTTTGACATGAGCTGAGTATAAGCTCAAATTCCAACCGAATCCTGAGGCTTTGGCCCCAAAGAGTAAATTTTAATAATGTGAGTTGGATTGGTGTGGCTTACACCTCGTTCTCATGTGGGTCATTCCCAAGAGATTTTTTCTTCAACCGGCAGGCCCATCTAAAGGATTAACTTGAAAATCATGGATTGGCATTGAGAGGGGTCTAGATTTCTAATTTTCCCTCAAGGGGAAAAGAGCATACTTTCCTACCCAATGTTTTTTTATCCCAAACACTTGTTCTTTCCCAAAGATCTAATTGTCTAAGACTAAACAAGTGTGTCTAGGTTTTTGATCTTCCAAAAAGGAAGAGAGCATACTCCCCTAACACTTGTTTTGAATCACAAAAAAATATCACCTAGTTATCTATATACCTAATAAAAATTCTAATCAAGCATGATCATTTGGTTGAGGTTCGATTAAGGCAATCTGCAAGATAACATGAGTAGTTTCAAATGATAGTCTTTGACTAGCGGGCTGCAAAAAGATTGATTAGTAGTTTGGATGTTTAACCTTAAGAAACGATGCTGTAAAACCTCAAAAAGGATTAATAACCCAAAAATATGTCAAATGCTATGAAAAGACAATAAATCTGCGTAGACGGCAGTTACAGAGCGTAGACAGAAAAACAACGTAGATGACTATTCTACACAGACGACAGTTTAAGACAACATTTATTATTTGTCAGAAATACAGAGCTATGCAGATGAAAATGTTTAGTTGCAGACGCCAATCTGTAGAGATGGTAGAGTACCTGTGCAGTCAGTAACAAAACAGTGAGTTATCCCAAAAAGCTTTGATTAGAAAAAATATTAATACTTTTTATGAAATTTGACAACATTTAACTCTCAAAAAGTAATACCCTATCAGAAACTCGAGAGTAAAAAACTGTGAAATATGACAAAAAAGTGTTTTAAAGTCAATTTAGACTAAATTGATTTTTGATAGGCAGAGACGATGATTTCAGAGTGCAGATGGTGGAACTATGCATATGATGATTTGCACAGATGATAGTCTGGAAGCACAAACATTGATCTTAGTGTAGAGATGGCTCTACGAGACACATTTCTAGAATCACTAAAAAAATGTAAATTTTTTGAAATTTTTGGAAAATAAGGGATGTGAGTCCCATCGGGCATGCTAAAATGTATATGATATAAAGTTACCTATCCAAAAAAATCATTAAAACATTCAAACACAAAGATTAGCCATTTGATTCAATCGGGGGTTATCATATTCAAATGAAAGATTAAGATAAGAGGTTTACACCACAACCTCTGATGAGCCAAACAATTTCACCCAAGACTTATTGATTTTCTCTTAGAGATATATGTGGGTGTGCTCTCCCAACACAATAATTTAAATCCCACCAAATGATTAAGAATGCAATCTAAAAGAGTGAAGAACTCAAGAACAAGTATTGAAAGCTTGTCTCAAGCTTTTCACCATGATTGAGAATGTGAGATTAAACTATGATTATTGTGCATGAGATTGAAACAAGAACTAGATTCATTCTAAATGGATTCAAACTTAAAATAAAATATAAATGTTAATATGCTTAAAGAAATATAGAGCTAAACTAGCATGATAACAATGGAAAAATAAGAGATGCTTTGCTCTTGGCAAGAGCCTCTATTCATAGATTTTTGGAGGGAAGGGAAGGTGCTTGGATGAGGTGAAACACTTGTGGCATCCACATAGATGCCACATAGAGGACACAAGGGAAAGAAGACAAGCCATGCAAAAAGTCAACACAAGCCTTTAAGGTTTGAGTGGCTCAAGGTTTCTCACACATGTGTGAGCAAACCTTGGAGAATGGAGTGGGGGACAAAAAGGTGGCTACATTTAAGGAAGTTGGGTGGCTTCCTTGGGATGGGTTTCTCACACATGTGTGAGCAACTCATTAGCACTAAAAAGGTGTAGAAATCACCTTTTTAGTCTAATAAGTGGGATTAATTAGCAAATAGCTTTATTAAGATGAGACTGATGGGTGGTAGGGTAGGCTTCTAGGTAGGATTTAAGACTAACTTAAATTAAATTTAAATTAATCAAGGTCTAGAAGATTGTTAAAAAATGTGAGGAATAAATAAATTAAAATTTATTTAAAAGGGGATTTATGGAGGCCATGTATTAAATAAAATATAATACATTAGAAAGGGGATAATATTTAAATTAAATCTAAATACTATAGAAGGTGAATCATATTTAATTTAATAAATTTAATTAAATAGAAAGAAGAAAATATAAAATATAACTAATTAATTAAAATTAACTATAATGTTACAGGGATATTAATTAAATTAATATAAGAACAATTTTAGACGTCTACACAACTATCTTTATTATTCATTAAGGTCAAATTTCATTGATATAACATCAATAAAGCTTCAACTCAACGTTTGAATAGCAACCAAAGAACCTTATGAAGTTTAAAAAATGATTACTAATGCAGGCATGGAAGTCATTTGGAGAATATACCATTGGGACAATAAAATGTAAAAAACCATCCAATTGACTATTCACAGTCTTGAGAGAGATAGTGCTACTTTCAAGAAAATGTCTCAAAGATACAATGGAATCACAAGAATGTGGACAACAAGTTTAGATGAAAAATGATGTCAGTTATAGAGGGCATGAAGGTACAATAATAAATAACAGTGAGCTCAAAGTACATCGAAATAGCCATAGGTATAGCAGGAAGTCACCTTGCATATTAGGATCAATAAATGTTCTGGTCAAATTATTTATGCCCATTTAAGAGAAAATATTACTGGATACAGTTAAAGGAAATCTATCATGGCTTTAAGTCTGATCAAATACAAGTGAACAAACCCAAGGAGAATATTTAGTAGAAAAAACAATAATGCAATACAATGTACAATGACATGTTGAAGCAAAAGCCATTAAGGTGCCAGAAAAGGGCATCATTTATTTATGTAAGGTTGCTACGGGAGCTAAAATGTTTATAAGCAGACAATCCAAATCAAAAGATACAAATCAGAGGAGAAGAAAGCATTATTGATTTTTGTGCTAAGAAAGTAACACTCTTCAAATAAATTCATTGGAGAATCCATGACATAATGGAAAAAATTAATTATTATGTTACAAAAGGTATTCATTCTCTCCTTTTTAGTAAAAAAGAGGAAACTACAGATGTATAGAAAGAAGTGACGTTTGAATGCTATAGGTCAAGATTCAATCAACAAAAACTAATGTAATGTGCATAATACAAGAATAAAGCATGTATATTCTAGGTCCTCACAAGATTGTGACAGGAAGATGCTACATGATCGAAGTGCTATGAAGTAATCATGACACTATCAAGATATAAAGTATTATTAATAGGTTGCAAACAAATGCACATGAGAAATTTATAGAGTACACATGGGTGAATTGATGTAAAGTACAATGTGGTAAGGAAATAATTAAGGAATATCTACAGGATAGATTGGTACAGTAATAGTTATAATCATTTAGAGTCATTAGGGATGTAACTTTGTAGTAGCGTCTATACATAAGAATAAAGGGGTAGACCAAAACATGACAATGCAAGGATATATATATTTTTAGAGAAGAATATGAAAAAATGATCATAAAAAGGTATATAATGAAGAACTTTGAAGCTAAACACATTATCTTCTATGAAGAGTAATAATATTGATCAGTATAACAAATAAAATGCCATGTTCAAGGCCAGAAATGTTGCAAGTACATTATAAATGATAAATATGTCATCTAAGGACATAAAGGTTTCTTGTAGTATCACAAATAGAAAGAATAGATCATCCGGATTACAAGTAAAATAAATGGAATATGTCATTCCTAGAACAAGATCAGAACAACGACAGATGATGACTATGAACACAGTAAAAAAAGTATGGTAGAGCATCATGTAATAGATAAGAGTATCATTTTTCATCGAGATAGTGACTTGACTATTATGAGAGAAGTTAAAGAAGAGATGTATCAAATAGATTCACTGAGAAAATGTCACTTGATACAAGAAAGCTACCAAAGTGGACACAAGGTGAATACGGCATAGTCAAGAAAACCATTACCTGAACATGATCTCGGAGATTCTAAAGAACATCATTTCCATAAAACACATCTATGAGATAATCGGGAAGTGATATGAGATAAGTAGAAAGAAGATGTATATTTCCCCATGCTGCAAAGTCTACATGAGGTTTCATGTTGTTTTAGGAATAATTCTGTGACTTTCCAGTGTTTTTTTTTTTGAACCCTTAAAGGTATAACAACAAAGAGGCATACACATTTAATGGGGAAAACCATGGTGGACTGTCGTTTTGAACAAAAACATGGTTCTTTTCAAAATTGGGCACATTAGTAGTTAAGGTTTTGAACAAATGTGTTGTTATAGCTTCTACAAAGCCACAGTCTATCCAAGGAACATGTACCATGTCTTATCTTTAATTAAGGTGCCAAATATTTTACAAATGTACATAGGAGAAACTATCATAAAAGCTTCCAGGCCTTTCAGCTTCCTTTTTTCTTCCAGGCCTTCTGGCACATTATTGAGAAAGATATTTTGGATGCTATTAAAGATTTCTTTGGTTTTGGTTCCCTCCTTAAGGAAGCTAACTCTTATTTTTTTGTCCTTATTCCCAAGAAACCAGGTGCAAACGATGCTGATAGTTTCAGACTGATTAGCTTGTGTAACACCTTCAATAAGATCATTTCTAAAGTCCTCACAGTGCGTATTCTGAAGCTCCTCCCATCTCTCATTTCCCTTCAACAAATGGTTTTGTTTCGGGGAGGCAGATCTTAGATTCTATTATCTGATATGTTCATGAGAATATTCACTCGCTGGAGGTTTTGAAGAAGCAAGGGTTTCTTATGAAGGTTGACCTATCTAAGGCCTATGATAGAGTGGATTGGGATTTCCTCTGTAAATTCCTTTTGGCCTTTGGTTTCTCTGAGAAAGCAATTAACCTCATCCAACAAATTATATCCACTCCTATCTCGGTGCTGGTAAATGGATCTACTTCCAATATTTTATTTCCCTCTCGAGGCCTCCATCAAGGGGATCCAATATCCCCATCCTTTTTTCCATCATGGATGAGAGCCTTGGGAGGTTTTTCTCTAAGTGGGTCCTTGATGGTTCTATTCAGGGTCTTCTCCCCTCTTCAACTTGTCCACCCTACTTTCATGAGCAAATTGTTGATGATACAGTTCTAATGGGGTCTTCCTCGATTAAAGAAGCTAAAGCTATCAAGTAGGATCTGAACACCTATTCTTATTCTATGAGTCAGCTTATCAACTAGGAGAAAAACTCTCTTTTTTGTCAACACCCCCCTCCCTAGACAATAAAAAATGGCAGCTACTCTTGGCTGTACTATCTCCTCTTTTCCCTCTAGCTACTTGGGCCTTCCCCTGGGTCTAAAACCCCCAGAATCTTTCAGGAATGTTATTGTGGATAAGTTGAATAGAAAACTTGATGGCCAGAAAGGGACCCTTCTTAGCAATGCTAGAAAGATCCTTCTTCTCAAGAGCTCCTTGCAAAATCTCCCAGTTTACACCTCGAGCCTCTTCAAAATTCCTACCAAGTTTGCTGACACTATTGAGAAATGGCAGAAAATAATTTTGTGACTAAGAATGGAGGAAAAAAATAGAATCCATCTTGTGGCATGGGAGAATGTGTGAAAACCTATTAAATTTGGTGGCCTCGACATCAGAAAAATTAAGGATATCAATCTTGCCTTGCTGGCCAAACAAATTTGGAGAATTTTTGGGGAGAAAAAAGGTTGGAATAAAATTATTAAATCCAAATACCTTTTTTTTCTACTCCCTCTATTGAGGATTTCCTTTCCCCCCCCCTCACAGTGCATGGATCAATGATATGGAATAGTATTTTGAAAGCTAAACCTCTTGCTGCTAAAGGGGCTCGTTGGAAAGTTGGCAATGGTCTGAAAATATATTTTTGGGAAGATCCTTGGTTTAGGGATAAAACCCTCATTCAGTGCCCTGATCTGGCCCAATTTGATGACATATGATCTACAAGAATTGGGAGTAAATTTTTGGATTATTGGAGAGATAATAACTGGGTTAATCTCAGTGATATTGATCCTTTGCTAAAAGCTGTTAATCTTGACCTGACCCCCTGGGAGATCAAATATAACTGTGAATACTAGATCATTTGGTCCGCCAATCCCAGTGTTCTCTTCCTATGGTTTAGAGCTCTATTGGGCTAAGGTTTGGTTTCCTCCCCTTATCCCCAAAATTAACTTTTTGTTTTGGTTGTTTTCCCAGGACAAAATTATTACTACTGAGAATCTTACTAAAAGAGGCTAGATGATACCTAATAGATGCTATCTTTGTATGAAAGATGCTGAGTCTTCTACCCATCTGCTCCTACACTATCATTTCACTACAGAGGTATGGAGGGTAGTGTTGCAACATTGGAATATCATCTGGGTATTCCCTAACACAATTAAGGAGTTCTTGTCACAATGGAGTCCTCCCTTCTCTCACCATTTAGGAAAACTTATTTGGAATTATACTACCCCCATGTTATTTGGAGGATTTGGAAAGAAAGAAATGGTAGGATATTCAGAAATAAAAAATCTACACCTTTGCTGATTGGTTCTAAATCTATAAGAAGTATTGTTTAAAACATCAAAATGGCTTGTGAAATAAGACCAAAACTCATGGAAGGAAATTTTGATAAGGATGTTATTTTGCACTGGAAATTTTCTTCTACTGCTAAACCTATATCTAGTATCTGTGAGAGAGCTGTTTGGAATTCCCCTCCTCCTGGCTAGCACAAAGTTAACTTCGATGGCGTGGCTAAAGGTAACCCTAGCATTGCTGGATGTGGTTGCATATATCAAGTGATAAACTGTTGGTGTTAAATCCTCTAACAAGGTCGCAATTAACAGTGTGTTTGTAACCTTTAACAGGGTTGGCTCTTCACTGGGCTCACTTGAGAAGAGTGAAGATTTTGGGTTACCGGTCCCAAGTGGTTTTTCCCTTAACAGGGTTTCCACGTTAAAAATTCATGTGTCAAATGTGTTTATGAGTCATTTCTTTCATGTTTTTCTTTACTCATTACTAAAATAGGATTCATTGGTATACACTAAGTAATTTACTGTATTTCGGTAAATGAAAGACTGCTAATTGGTAAAGATAAAGAATAAGGTTTAATAGTGAGCTCTGAGTAGTAGTTATTTGATGAGATTATTTCAAGGCATACATCTTGTAGGAATGAAGATAACTAGAGGCTTATAATTGTGGTAATAAGTTTTTGGGTTAATTTATTGGAATATTTTTGAGGCCACCAATTCACCCCTCCCCCTCTTAGTTATTCTAACAGTTTTGAGTAATCCAACCCAAATGTTTTTACCAATTCCCTTACATACTTAGCTTGATTCATGAAAATTCCTTTGTCGTATTGAGAAACTTACAGTCCTAGAAAGAATTTCATTTCTCCTATCATGGACATGTAAAACTCATTCTACATCTCTAATACAAACTCTTTTCTTAAATTATCATCCCCGCCAAAGATAATGTCAACAAAAAAGACTTCTACAATAAGAATTTTCTCGTTATCAGTTTTAAAATATAGATTTCTATCTGCATTAACTTTATTGAATCAAATATTGATCAAATACTTGTCCAATCTGGAGTACTAGGCTCTAGGGGCTTACTTTAGTCCATACAATGATTTATTTAGTAAGCGCACCATATTAGGAGATTTTCTTAGAGTCAAACCATCAGGCTTCTCTATGTATACCTCTACTTCTATCTCACCATTTAAGAAGAGTGACTTGACATCCATCTAATACACTCTGAAGTTCTTATGGGATGCGTAAGCTATAAATAGTCTAACTACTTTGAAGCTTGTTACTGGTGCAAATGTCTCTTCATAATCAATTCCTTCCATCTAAGAGTAACCTTTGGACACCAACCTTTCTTTATTCCTCACAAATTCTCCTTTTTCATTTATCTTATTCCTAGATACCCATTTAGTACCAATACAATTCTTGTCTTTGGGTCTTGGAACAAGAATCCATGTGTCATTTTCCTCAATCTTTGATAACTCTTTCTTCATTTCTTCAACCTAATAATAATCTATGTAGGATTCTATTACATCCTTGGATTTAGTGTGTGATATTAAACATATATGATCTTGCATAAATATTCTTCTTGTTTGGACTCCCTTGTTCCCGTCACCAATGTTCTGACCTTCATTCTGGTTTAGTCGTACATACCTTGGAGTTTTCTTCCTTGTCTCTTATTTTCAGTGTTCTTCTTCTTCTTCTTATTCTCCACTTGTATAGGGTTCATCTTCATCATTTTTTGTGATAAATAGATTTAAATTATGCACTTTCTAAAGTTGGGTCTAATCTACTATCCCTTTGATGTTCATATTCACTAGGTCTTGTCAAAATTTCAATACTTTCATCCACCTTGACATTTATTCTTTCTATTAACTTCTTTATCCTTTTATTATAACATTTATATGCTCTACTTTTGGGAGAATATCTGAGGAATATACCTTCATCACTCCTTGCATCAAAATTTCCTAAATCTTCATCTATGTTTGTATGACATTTACTACCAATTTTTTTGAAGTATTTAACAATAGGAACATAACTAAACCAAATTTCATAAGGTGTTTTAATAGTTCCATCTCTAATCTGCACTCAGTTAAGAGTGTATATTGTTGTTCTCACACCTTCTCTCCAAAACTTCTGCTGAACATTCCTCTCCAGCATTAGGGTCCTAGCAATCTATACAATTGATATATTTTTCCTCTCTTCTACACCATTCTATTGTGGATTCCTAGGAGCAGTCAATTGTCTCTTGATCCCATGCATCTCATAGAAAGGATTGAATTTGTTTGATGTAAATTCTCCACCTCTATCTAACCTCAACTTCTTCAACTTCAGGCCAATATCATTTTCCACCATTGACTTGAAGGCCTTGAAATTACCAAAATCTTCTAACTTCTCCTTCAGAAAGGTCACTCATACCATCTTTGAATAATCATAAATCAATAACATAAAATATTTGTTTCCTTGAAATATTCTAATCTTTGTAGGACCACGCAAATCAATATGAACAATATAAGGAAATCCATTTGACTTTTCTTTCTTAGAGTGAAAAGTAGTTCTTGTTTTCTTACCCAATTGGCATTCCTTGCGAAAATTGTTAGCAGGCTTCTTTATCTATGGAAAATCTCTAACAACAAAAGTAGAACTTATAACAACAATATTGTCAAAGTTCACATGACATAACCTATTATTCCATATCTAGGTTTCATCTATCTGAGAAATAAAAAAAGTCTTGTGACCACTATTCAAAAGAATTATGTTACCTCTTATCTTGGATCCAGATGAAATCTCCCTACAACAATTATTTACGATCTTGAACATGTCATTTTTGAAATGCAAACCATAGCCCTTGTCCATTAGCTGACCATCAATGAGAATATTATGTTACAAACCTTCTACATACATAATATCATTAGTGTTTCTTTTTCCACCCAAAGTTATATAACCTCTACCTTTGATCTTACCTCTAGAATTGTCTCCCCATTTCACTTTGCCAACATCATATTTCTCATATCTTATGAATTTTCTCTTCTCACCAGTCATACATGAACTGAGCATCCACTATCAATCACCCACTTATATTCATTGAAAACTTGAGTAGCTAAAGCTTTCTCTTCAACAACATCATTAGTGGCAATAAAAGGCACCGAATCTTCAGATCTAAAATCATCTTCTTTAATATAAATTAGAGAACTAGTAGAATTAATACAATTAGACTTATTACCTTCTTCCTTGAAAGTAATGAAAATAAATTCATCATCATCCTTATCAGCTTCATCAAATTCATCATCAGTAATTCCTTCATCATCTAGGGAATAATAACATCTTCTTTCTCTAGGATTAGACTCATGCCTGTACTTAGGAAATCTAGTAGGACACTTAGATGCATAATTCCCTACCTTACCACATGAATTTTTTTTAAGGGAAAATTTCCTTTGTACTGACTTCCAGTAAGAGCTCTTTCTCTATAAGACATCCTTTTTTCAAACTTAGCTTCCATTTATTCAATGTTTCTATCTTCCTCTTCTATGTCCTTCAATTCTTGTTCCCATCTTGACAACTCCCTTTTAGGTTTCTTACCGAGAAATGATCTTTGCATGTTCTTTCTAGTCATAGTGGCTTTGAAGGTTTTCTTGTTCTTCCATAGTGCGCCACTTATTGAACTCAAATAAAAGGCTATAAGCTTCCTAACTAGATTTTCTCTTGTCACATTAGTCACTACCCTTATTTCTTCAATAGTTGCAACCTTGTTGACATAGGTAGGAGTTAAAGATCTTAGAACTTTAGAAACAATCTCATCCTCATCAAGTATTCCTTCTATAGATCTAATAGTGCATACTATCTCATTTACCTTCATCATGTAATAGGAGATATTATCATCCTCAATCATCTTTCATGGCTTCATATTTTCCTTTCAAGCTCTGCAACATTTCCATATTCACTATTGTGTCTCCTTCATATAGAATCTCCAACTTCTCACATATCTTATTAGTTCGCTCCAATTCCATGACATTATTCATCTCTGCATCTGTCAATGCACTTAGAAAATATTCCTTTGTCCTAATATTCACTTTTGCATAAGTGATCTCATAAGGAGTTGTAGGATTTTGAGGAGGGATATGTGAATTATTTTTAATCCTCCAATAGTCTTCATCAATACATTTGAGATGTACAATCATTCATTTCTTCCACAATGCAATGTTGGTTCCATGAAATCTTGGACTATATTTGTTATATACTACCATATCTGGATCTCCCACAAGTTGTTAGGCTTCCTTCAAGGGACTAGATCAAATACCAAGTGTAGGAAATAGGAAGAAAGAAACTGAGAGGGGCGGGGGGGGGGGGGGGGGGGGGGGGTGAATCCGTTGCTACCAAAATACTTAAAATTTAAAACCCTAAAACCATTCAAGCATAAAACCCTTGATCACATAAACTATTATTACTTATTTGCAAAAAGTAAAGCATGCAAAAGCATATCATAAACCATCAACACCACATAACAAAAATATTTTTATTGTAGAAACCAAAACTAGGGTGAAAACCATGGTGGGGATGATACCCACAATAAGATTGATACCTTGTTATAAGTATAACTTATTATAATATGAGGAATGTACATGCATTTAGGTACACTACCTAGAGTTCACTACTTAATTCACCTTGGGAACCCACCCTAAGGAAGTCACAATGAATTACAATTAAAATGAAAATTCTTACTAATTTACAAACACTTTTTAGACCCTAATATGATAATTCATTAACTATATAGTAGCATCTCACTATGCCTCAGACAGTTCCTTTTCAGTATAGTCAGATCCCTTGTTGCAATTCTTTTTTCCACATCATAGACAAGCAATTCAACCTTCAGTAGACCTTCACAAATTCTTCACTAGCATACACCTACTTCCACAATCTCAAAGACATTGGCGCATACACATGACACATCAATCACACCCTAATTCACCATATTTATAAAGAACTAGGTCGGTAAAAACCTAATCCCTAATCATCCTTTATTCAATGCATAAATCAACCATCAAGATCTCTACAGGCTTTCCAAACATCCCTTAGATGCATTAGTAACATCTCAAGATCATGATCATAACCCTAAAATGTTTTATCAATCTCTTATAAACTATTTTATAATCTTTCCTTAACACATCGGCTAAGATCACAAAAACATAACTTAGATTTGTTGAACCTGGTTACCTTGATAATTTCAAAGTACCAACTCATTAGACACATAATACTAGTGTTAGAATAATTGAGAGGGGGGGGGGGGGGGGGGGAANGGGGGGGGGGGGTGAATCAGTGGCCTCAAAAATATTCCAATAAATTAACCCAAAAACTTATTGCCACAATATAAGCCTCTAGTTATCTTTAGTCCTACAAGATGAATGCCTTGAAATAATCTCAACAAATAACTACTGCTCAGAGTTTAATGTTAAACCTTATTCTTACTGTTTACCGATTAGCAGTCTTCATTTACCGAAATACAGTAAATTACTTTGTGTATATCGATCAATCCAGATTAGTTAAGTGTAAAGAAAAACACTAAAGTAATGACTCATAAACACATTGACACATGAATTTTTAACATGGAAACCATGTTAAGGGAAAAACCACTTGGGACCGGTAACCCAAATTTTTCACTCTTCTAAAGTGATCTCGGTGAAGAGATAACCTTGTTAAAGGTTACAAACACACTGTTAGGTGTGACCTTGTTAGAGGGTTTAAATAGAATAGTTTGTCACTTGATATCTGGCATCTCTATGCTACCTTTTATGACCAAACCCAGTGTAGTTTGTCAATTTGTATCTGGCATCTCATGCTATCTTCATGACCAAACCTTTTGATACTCCTTAGGATGTATCTCAATATAGAAAGGATTGTTAAGTCCTGCTCGGTTAAGAGACTTTCTGACTCAATGGTTAAACTGAAATAGTAAATGATATGTTCACACATACAACTTAGACTTGTAGATATTCAGATCTATTGTAGGCTCATAATACCTTTATGATCAATCTATCTTTTCAATACCTTTGATCCACTTATTTCTTCTTGGAAATGTTGTGCTTCTATGTTTCTCAGTGTCCATGGAATTAGCTCTGTTCTTCAGCTTGATTGATCAGGACTATATGAGTTTATTCTTCATCAGTTTCTCTTCAGCATCTTCTTTCTCTCTTCACCCCTTCCAATTCATAATCAAGTAGCTTGTCTCTTTATAGCCATGGTTTCACCATTTCTCAGTTCTTGACTTTCTTGTTCTTGTCGTGATCCACAATTCTAACCAATCTTTCTTTAAAGCTTTACTTTAGTTTTATCCTGTAAATTTCTCTTTGACAACTGGAATAAAACAACTTTAAATATTTCTCTTATCTCTGGCTTTAACTTGTTGATGAAAACAATATTAACAACTAGTTAACTCCTTCTTTAGCTCTTTCCAGCTAAGTCTTTTGTCATTTATGAACTTGAGTTCTTTTCGGTGTTTTAACTCTTTGTTAGCTTTGGTCAACACTTCAGTTCTCCTTAGGCATCTCTATCGGGGTTGTCTGCCCATCAAGGTTGTCTTTCCGTCAGGTTACACTATGATTCTTATCATCGGTAATTCTTGTGATTCTTTTTGTCAGTAATGCTTGTGATTCTGGTCAGGTGTCACTGTGACTTTCCTCACGGGTTTCTCTATCTATCAGGGTGTGCTACCTGTCGGTGCTTGTAGTCACTTAGTGAAACTGATCTTTTATGCAGTACTGAAAGCATAACCTTTATCTTTCTGGTTCTTTGAATTATTTGACACTACATATATAACCAATTAGATTATATCAAGTTGACATCAATGACAATACAATACATTAACTGATTTAATGTCTTGCATTAACTTTCTGCAGTTTGGTGATCATTAACTTAACATCTTCAAACATTCAATCAGTTTTAGTTCATCAATCTCTCCCTTTGGCATTGATGGAAACACAATACATTATCACACTATATTATTACTAATACAATATGAAATATATCAGTTGTAGTTCATCAATCTACCAATCTTATTGTTCTATAACTAATACAAATGTCTGGCTCTCAGTAAGCTCACATAGCTTAGATTTGTTTCTTGCAGAGTGCTTTCTTCAATCTTCAATTCCTTCACTAGATAGATGTAGCAAATTCTAATTCTGTCTCTGATGTTGTCTCTCCCTTGACTATTCCTCTCCTTGATCATCTCTTTTTCCTTTGACAACATTAAAGTCATCTCTCTCTCTCTCTCTCATGATACTTCTCTCTCCCTTTCATGATACTTTTCTCCCTTTCAATAGTCATGATGAATTTTTCATATGTAATATATCCCTTTATATAATGGATATAATATTTCCCTTATAAGTTTCATCTCTCCCTTAGAAAAAAATGCCAAAGATTCCTTCCATCCTTTTTTATAATATACTCCTTGAATCTCCCTATCCATCAGTAATACAATGTCTCTGGTGTTCGGTGCAGATATGTACCTTGCTATGTACTGATGTATCTTTGCATTCCATCTATTTCTTGCATCAACATGAATGATCTTCTAATTATTTATAGGCTGATGTAGCCTCCTAGTTAGCTTACTGACCAATAGACAAGGGTTGGACCCCTAGTCTCTTTCTCAAGTACTCAAATGTATCTTTAGGCAATGGCTTTGTGAATATGTTAGCTAATTGTTCCTTTGATTGAACATATTCTAGTATCACTTCTTTCTCTTGTACTTGTTCTCTCAAGTAATGATACTTGATTTCAATATGCTTAGTCTTAGCATGCATGACTGGATTCTTAGAAATTTTTATTGCATTGGTATTATCACAATAAATAATCACTGGTTCAATAATTTTCATATTCATACCTTCCAGTAACTGTTTGATCCATCCAATATTTGAGCAGTTTGCAACACCAACCACATATTTTTCTTCTGTAATAGATTTTGATATGCATCCTTGCTTCTTACTTATCCATGTGACAAGTTTGTCACCCATGAATAATGCTCCTCCAGTTGTTCTCTTTTTGTCATCTAAGTTTCCAGCCCAATCAGCATTTGTATAGACTTGAATCTCAAATTTGCCTTCTCTTTTGTACCATAAGCCATAGTCTTCGGTGTTCTTTAGATATCTCAAAATTCTTTTGATAGCATTCATGTGTGATTCTTTGGGATTAGTAGAGAACCTTGCAACTATTCCAACTGCATGTGCTATATCTGGTCTGGTATGAACAACATACATTAGTTTTCCAATCATTGATCTATACAAGGTCTAATTTACCTCATTTGATTTATATTCCTTTGTCAGCTTGCATTCGATTTCCATAGGTGTTCCAACTAGTTTGGAACCTTCCATTTTGAATATCTTCAACACTTCCTTGATGTATTTGGATTATGTGATATATATGCTTGCATATTGTTGAAGAATCTGTGGACCAATAAAGAATTTGATCTCCCCAAACATTGACATCTCAAACTCTTTGCTCATTTTATTAGCAAAGGATTTACATAACATATCATTACCCCCAAATATGATATCATCAAAAAATATTTCAGCAATCAAAATATTTCCATCAGTATCTTCTTTTAAATATAGATTTCTATTTTCACTTGTTCTTACAAATTCAATGCTTATGAGATAGGAGTGAAGTCTTTTATACCAAGCTCTTAGTGCTTGTTTCAATCCATACAAGGCTTTGTATATACTACAAACCATGTCTCTCTTGTCAGGATAAAAAAACCCTTCTGGTTGTTCAATGTATACTTCTTCTAATTTTCCATTAGGAATGAATATTTGACATCCATCTAGTATACCTTGAATCCTTTAAATGTACCATAAGCAAGTAAAATTATTACTCCTTCTAGTCTAGCAACAGGTGCAAAGGTTTCTCCATAATCAATACCTTCTTCTTGTGCATACCCCTTGCATACTAATCTTTCTTTGTTTCTTGTGACTTCTCCATTCTCATTCAACTTGTTTCTGAATATCCATTTGGTACTGATGGCATTCTTGTCATCTGGTATCGGTACTAATGTCCATGTATTTTTCTTCTCAATCTTCTCTATTTCTTAATTCATAGTGTAACATATGAAATAGATGTTACTAAAATGTAAAGGGAGAAACACTTGAATTTGATTGATTGTATATTGCAATTGTGATTGTGATTAAGGGAAGATAAGATGCTCCTTTCTTTCACCCTCAAATACACAAATAGGAAATCTAATTTTGATCAACCCCAAAGGGTTAATACACAAATGAATCCACTATTTGGAAAGAGACCAAGATAGGGGATCTTAAATTTTGTAAATTGATTGATTAATATGATTAATGATAGTAATTGAAAAGAATAGGAGAAAGTACCAACCTTAC
>MU223432.1:314572-350168 GCA_018584345.1 Thuja plicata | reverse complement strand
AGAGAACCATGAGATGTCATGGGTTTTAAACTTCAATTCTTAGATTAAATAGCATTTTCTTTCCATAGAGTTGTTGTTTCTAATCCTAATTTCATGAAGGTGTAATCACACACACACACAAATGGCACCCACCGTGGGGCGTTAAGCCTCATTTATAACATTTTATCTTGATATTTTATGTGTTTTTTCATTATTCTTTGTGTTATTTTATAGGAAAATAGGAGAAGAGCTGCCTACGAAGTATTCAGAGCCGCCTGTGAACAGTAAAGCACCACCTACGGAGTTTATTTCATCTTCGTCTTTCTTTTTTAGCCACGTGTGAGATAAAGTGTGCCACCTATGAGATAAAGTTTGCCGCCTGTAAACTTCCAAGAGCTGCATTCCATAAACTTTTGACCACACTTTGCACATTCTGTGTCGCCTGTCATTTTTATTTGGCCGTCTGTGGAATTTCCAGGGCCGCCTATTAAGATTTAAAAGCCGCTTTGAAAGTTTTTATTTTCGTGTAGTAATAGTTAAATGCCACTTATTAGCTATTAAATGACGTGTAGGTCTTTCTGCTTTAAATCAAGTTTTTAATGGTCTACTCATTGTTTTGACTCTGTGTTTTTCTTTGCTACAGATGAAAAATCACCCAAAAGTGCAGAAACCAGAGAAACGAGTCACAAGGCCTAGCAAAGAGGTAAGAATTAAGGCTAAAAATGATAAACAAATACATGCAGCTAATCTTTTAGAGAGTTTATTTGAAGAAGAACACCTTTATGATCATTACATTAAAGTGTTTTTTTCTTATAAGAGAAAATTTCCCACTCTTTAATTGATTTTCATGCCTAGTTCTTCAAGCTTTGATTTGATAAAATTCAATTAAAAGAGGTTTTAGGAGGGAAATTGTCATTCTATTTTGCAAGTTTTTCTTCACTTTGTCTCTATTTGTGTTGACTAACTTGTTGGATGAGCCGGAGTGGGAACGATCGCCACTAGGTGAGTAGAAATAAGCCAAATTGATCAAAAATGTGCCTAGCCTTTGCTAGCTTCAAAAATGAGGTATTTATCTTGACAAGCTTGCATTGATCAAATTGTGGCATTTCGTTTAAATCTAGTAATTAGAAAAATCCTTCTAATTGTCTAAATTGAACAAGCATTAGGCATATGCTCTTCACTTTTTGAAGTGAATCAAAAAACCAAACGTGCGAAGTCAATTTAGTGCAAAGAAAAGGATAGGGAATTGAACCACACATCTCATTTTTAAGAACCTCCTTGTCAAGAGTTTGAAAATGAACAATTTTTGCTTGAGGTGTTTGGAACAAAGGAAGACAATAGGGATATGCTCTTCACTCTTTGAGTGAATCAGATTCTCAAACTTGTTGGACTAAGTTCAATTCTTGCTTTCCATATACATGTTAGCTAAAATAGAGCTTTAAAGAGCCTGCCTCCTGAGATTTGCCTTGCAAGGACGATGAGAGGGAACGACCCAAAGTGGGAGATATTTTATTTTTCCATGATGTCATCTGACCCACTATAAATAAATGCACTTTACCTTAATCAAAAAGTGACTAAACCTTGTACAAGCCATCCTCACTTCCTTTAGTAGTCCTTCAGGATTGCGCAAAATCATACTTTCGTGCATGTGGAAATCCCGCAAGGGGGTAAAGGATCTTGGCAAGATTTAGAATGGAAATAATTTGAAACCTTGATAAAATAGCAAACCTACCTTTGTATAGCCATTGTTAAAGGCCAAATTTGTTTGACTCTAAGGTAGATTGTTTGGAAGAAATTCTTGTGCATACCTATAAAAACATCCAAGAACATACACTTTTAGTGTGGTTTTAGGGATATAGTACAATTTTGATGTGTGTGTTGAGCTTGCACTCTATTTTCATGCAAGATTCTTTTTTGACAAATATGATCAAAGCCTTAAAATTTTTAAATCCAGAAAATAACAAAAAAATTTATAAATTCAACTTTGATCAGTAAAGTGCCACATATCAACACTTCAGAGCCGCGTGTCAATAGTCTAAAATTGCCTATCAACAAGCAAACACCGCCTGCTAACTGCAGAGTGCTGCGTACAAGAATTCTAGTGACTGCGTATTAACAATTAAAGGCCGCCTAAACATAGGAAAGTGTCACCCAGAAACAAAGAAGGGCAAACAAGGGGCATTTCCTAAGGGTTTGGAAAGATTCTGAAATCATATTAGGATACCCTTTTCAGAGTTATTTCCATCCAGTGCAAAAAATAGATCATATTCCTTCAAATAGTTATAATGATTAATCTATTTGTGAAACAAATCAATCCTATGGTGGAGAATAATTGTCAAAATCAAGATCAAAATCTCCATGGGATTCCATACGATGAAGTAACTGAAGATGAAATATTGGAGGCATCCCAAGATCCTAGGTTTATGGAGACAATGCACTTGATTTTGAAGAGGAATAAAGAAGCGTATTTCCATAAATATGACACATTGACCTTAAGGAATAATGAGGAAAAATGAAAAGATACATCATCTAACACACCATCGTTAAGATCAATTTTTCCTTTTCTTTATGATGATGGGACATCTGTATCTTCATCAACTTCATGAAATGAAACATTTAAGTGCCACAAGCCTATCTTGGATCAAGGGAAATTTCATGACCACCCTATTTGTGATCAAGATAATAAAGAGAATGAAGAGAAAGGTACCACTCCCAAGAAAGATCTAATGCACAAGCCTCTAGCTAGCAAGGTTTCTCCCATAGCCTTTACTCCTTTCATCCTTCGTCCATCTGACAAAGATTCACAACTATCCAAAATTCCTCCACCAAAGCGTGAGCTTAATGATGATACTTTCCACGTTGACTATGTCTACGCTCAAGGGCTACCTCTAAAAGAAACCCAAGCTAAATTACATCTTGCTGCATATCATTTCCACGCTTCAAAGATCATGGACCCCAAAGCTTCATGTGCTTCAATGCCTATCCAAAAGGATTCTCCATCATTCTTCCAAACATTCCCCATGCATATCCAAGCATCTACCTTTTCCTTAGAAGTGGCTCCATGTCAAGAGGATAATCCAAAGAGAAAAGAAACAAGTATCAATAAAGATCAAGATCAAGATGTTAAACAATCCCTTCCCATATTTGATGAAGGTCCCATATCCATAGAATCTTCTGATGATCCCCTTGCACCCTTTCATGTCTTCCAAGCTAATATCCTCCCATTTCATGAACAAAGTGTCCTTCCAAGATTTATAGCTAGTCCAATTCCCAAGAAAGATCAAGATATCCCTTCCACCATTTCCAATGAACATATTGAAAATCCAAAGAAAATAACCTTCTCTACTCCATCCGAAGATCCTTGTCAAGATCAAAGTATCCCATCAACTCCTTGTCATGATCCTCCATAATCACCTCAAGAAACCATCATTCCTCAAAATCCCTTGCATAAGAATAAATCCCTTCAAGCTTCAGTTGATCCTATCAAAGTCTCTCCTATGAAAGCTACTCATGAGCCTATTGGTATAAAGATAAATCTTAAAGATGAGAGCCTTGACAATGTAACTCATGCCAAAGATATTGATATCCCTTTCACACCTTATCTTCCACCATTCAAACGCAACCATACACCTTCACCATCCTCTAAATCCATTTTGGGTTCCTATGTCCCAAAGCTAAATTCTTCAACCCTTCCATCCATATTGGGTCCATATATTCCTCCATCAACCATTCCTACCATCCCTAGCTCTCCATCTACTTACCCTACCATGTATCAAGATCAACGAAGGAACACATACTTGAAGAATGTCCAAACACCAATCCATATGAACCCTCCATATTATTCCCATTCACCTACAATTCCCAAGTCTTTTGGAAGCAATTTGTGTTAGAAACACTAAGGGGGGGGGGGTGGGTGAATCAATGTTTGTCTATTTATTAATTTTAGCAACTTAAACATAAATCAAACATACATTCAATGAAGTTTAACATAATAAATCATAACACATGATATGATTACGGGGAAACCTTGATCAGAGGAAAACCCCGGTGGGAATTAGTACCCACAAATATTGTACTAGTCTAATGAACTTGTTAAAGTTCCTTTGCCCTATTAGAAGCAGTCTTTACAATGCAAGTACAATGACCTGGTTAAAGGTCTGACCCTGTTAGGAGTCTTTTACAAAACCTTGGTAAAGGTATATGGCTCACTGCCCAATAAGATGAAGGCTACAACCTTCTGATAGTTGATATACACTATATCAAAAGTGAATTGCTGTGAGGACACTGCTGTTTGATCAGTTCCATGTATGCGCGAATGAGCTTACTCTCTTAAAGAGCTTTATCTCATACTGACTTCATCATACTACTCTTCTATATCTTTCTCATGCATATTATTCGACACTTATAACATAACTATACATTTCACACTTATATGTTCATACCCGAATAGGCGCAACTCAAGACAAGACTATAGTCGGCCCTAGAAACATAATACACAACGCTTCTGAGAAAGTTGGCTTAAGCGTGTTTACAAAAATACTAATTACATCATTAAAAACATATAATCAAAGGCGCTTGGCCGTTACATAACAAAATAATTCACGCTGATCAAAACACTAGTCGGCTTTCATGCTCTATCTTCTGGACTGCCGGTGTACTGATCTATCTGTAACTTCTCCGTACTATCATGCTATACCATGTGTATCTGGACTTAGTATGTAGCCATCACATAGAACATATATCTAAATGTGCATACTCTGATTCGATCTCTTGCACGTGCGCTGATGTGTTGATCATTGTATATCTTTGTTTGCCCTGTTTCCATACTTAGTCATTTTATCTTCTAAGTTATCTTTGATAGAAACTTAGTATAACTTTGTTGCCATGATGACAACACAAAATAGGTCATGCATCCTTAGGAAGTCAAATTTCCAACAATTTGGATGTGCAACATAAAAATAAAAAATATAAGAATCCACATGTGTATCAAAATCACCATGTCCCATCTAATCGACATGTGAATGAAAAGAAAAAAGAAATATCCAAAAGGCCACAAAGGTCCACCAAGAAAAAAGAAAAATCAAATAAAATGTGGGTCCCAAAATCCCTTATTGAAGAAATACATTCAAAAGGATCACAAGAGAAAGAAAAATCAAAGACTATGTGGATTCCCAAGTCACTTTTGAAAGACTTGGACACAAAAGAAAAATCAAAGTTGACATTCAAGCTTCCAAAGGCTTCCACTCCATCTCCTTCCAAACATTTTCCACATTCCAAGATTACTTTGGGTTCCCATATCCCAAAATCCACTATCTTAGCTACATCCTCACCTCCTTCATCCATTGTTCCTCCATCATTTCACCACCCTTCAAAGTGTGTGTCAAAGTTTATCTTGCCAACATTTCCATCCACAACATACCTTCTTCTTATCCTCACATTCATTATCCAACACATACTTTCCTTCTTTCCATCCCTCTTGTCCAATCTATGGCATAAAACCTTCACCACCATCTACTCTTATCCTCCACATGTATCCTTTGTCATCACCTTATCAATATCTTTGAGCATCCTAGCCATCGCCATGGTTTATTATAGCATATCTTTCAGAGGATCATTATCCAAAGAGCCAAATGTTGGGGAAATATTGAAAAATACAAAAAAAGAATAAAATTGAAAAAAAAGAGAAAAGTGCCTTGGTGAAAACCTAGCAATAGGCACCTTGGTAGAAAAAGTAAAGAGAAATAAATCCGTCCTATGGTGAAAACCACTTCTTGTGGCGCCTTGGACAAGTACCATGATGAAAACTTGGAAAATAGGCGTCATGCGTAATTCCTTCCTCTTGAACTCTACACTTGGGGGCAAGTTTCATCCATGTTATCCTCCATCCTCCATATTCTACCATTCATCTCTCTCGCATCCATATTCCTTCTTTCACCTTTGGTCTTGACAAGGTTGAACACATCCATGAGCATCAAGTATCTTGACACCATAATCCTTTCCATCAGCTATTCATGTGTTGCAGCCATGCTACCCTATCATGATCTTGTTGCCCCCCAATCCACCTTCATTATTCCTAAGAAGTCTTTCCATAATCCCAAATCATCCCCTCATATCCTCCATCACCCCTTCATCTTGATCATGTCATCTTACCTAAATTGATCCATTGGTCTTGATTGAAAATGAAGGACATAAAGTGCAACATTTGTTATCAAAAACCCCTTGACATGTCCACTCTTTTGGACTACCCATTTTTCATGACATCAGGCCATTATCCTATATGCTATCTAGAAATGCATCATTGGCTTCCATTGCTTATCAAAAAACATGTTTCACATTGCTATATCCTTTTTCCTTAGCTTGGGCAATCTTGAGGAGATGGTCATACGGGTCACATTCGCATGCTACATCCATCATGGCCTTTCCATCTCTAATCCATCAACTTCCAAATCCATCTTTCATGTCCTATACCTTGCTAGGCATTGGGGGAAAACCAATGTGATCTTGTTTGAGAGATGATAAATTCTAAAAATCTAAAAAAATCTAAAAAAAAAATTCAAAAATCTCTAAAAAACAATCAAAAAATAAAAAATCACCAAAAAAAATAAAAAATCTTTAAAAATCCAAAAACATTAAAAAATCAAAAAATACAAAAATCTTGCTTAAAGTCTCTTTCAGCTGCATTGCCAAATCGTTGTCACATACTAGGTTTTATTTGCCCAAGCTTTATACATGGTTCACTTATCACTTGGGGGAAAATCATTGGATTTTTGGTAGCAAACAGATTCAATAGCGCAACATCTTGGTCACACATCAGAAGCAGATTTTCAGATTCAGAGGAGAGATATTTTGAGAACCTTTGATGGATATCCTTGTGCAACCCTAGACAGTTGGATCCGACAACATGATCCTTGAGTTTCATTGACTTATTTTATCAGGATTAAAAATTGACAAACCCTAAATGATCAGCATGTTTGGAATTCTTTTTGAAAATCTTGATACATTGCAAAACACTTGGAATTTTTGATGAGTTTTTCATTGACTTTTTTGAGTCATGTTCTTTTTAGCTAATCGATGATGTTTCGACTAGATTGGTGATGATGAAGACATGATGTTTTCTTAACTTCTGTGTGACTGTTTTGAGGAAGATCCTTTAACTTGTGTGAATTCATCCAAGGACATGGTCATCAAAGAACCATCGAGGACATTCATATAGGAAGGAGGATTAAACTTTGTTTGTTTACGCAAAAGGATACCTTGGATATTTAGATCTTCAATATCTTCATACCAAAATCCACTTGCAACATTGAATCCGATTAAACCAGTATTCATACTCCCGTAGTTGGTCATTCAACTAGTGAGGGTTGTACTAGTTTCCTAAAAGAGGTTACCAAATGAGATGAAATTCATATTCATATTCTTATGGTCGCAGTGGCACCAGTAAGGATTTTATCGACTCCTAGTTCAACAACGCTCAATGATGAAAATATATCTCATTTTGCATTTCTTTCGCAAACCTCAAGGACAATTAGTTGCATTGCATTGCATTCATGATAAATTAATTGCATGTTTATGGTATTTTATTTAATCAAGGGGGTAGAATTTAATCATGGTTACATCATCAAATATCTGATCCGTCAAATTGATCACATGATACATCAAGGATATCATCACTATGCATCTGCTCACATAGGGACAACCTCACCATTTGATCAACTAGGGGCAACCTAATTCTGTTCATTACTCATCCCTATATCTGCACCTAAATCATATCAAATTCCCCTATCTATCAGCCTCCCACCATTAATATTCCCATCTAATCTAATCCAATCCAATCCAATCCAATCGAATATCATTCAGTCAAATCATCCAATTGATCATCTAACATCAATCATTTATCATATCATCCATTGGCTCATTTTGAGCGCATCAAATTTCCTAACTCTAGATCTTGAGGAAGGAAAATCAATCCATTTAATCATCTCTCTAGATCTTGAGAGCGAATTATCAGTTTATCCAATCAATCCATCAACCTATCCTATCTGATTGACATCAATACAACATCAACCAAGTGATTCTAACTGAAATCAAGTGATATCCAAGCATCATCACCTTATCTCAAACATCAACAACATTTTCTCAATCATATCTGTTATCATCACATTCTCTTCACACTGGGGCCTGTTTTGTTGCTAGGATCATCATCAATGCTTTTTAGAAATGAAAACATCTTGGATCTATTCTTCATCAATTTCATCAAATTTTTCACGTCTGAGATCAGTATGCTTTCATTTCTGAGGGGGCATCATCATATCATCAAATTGGGATTCTACAGCATATCTTATATCAAATCTGGGGCATTAAAAATTCAAAATTTATCAGTGGGGCATCGAATCAGAGTTTCAAATCAAAGTTTCAAATCAGGGTTTCAAATCAGAGTTTCAAATTAGAGTTTCAAATCAAGGCATCGAATCTAAGTTTCAAATTAGGGTTTCAAATTAGAGTTTCAAATTAGAGTTTCAAATCAGGGTTTCAAATTAGAGTTTCAAATCAGAGTTTCAAATCAAATTTCATATTAGGGTTTCATATCAAAGTTTCATATCAAGTTTTTTGTATCAGTTAATCAGGTCATTAGTATCAAATCAATGATCAGGATATCAAGTTTTCTTTGAATCAATGCGCTTTGCACATCAATTCAAAGAGGGGCATTTGTAGACACCTAAATTTGACCAGGTGTATCTTAAGCTTTCAAAATTGTAAATCTCAGCCAATTGCCTCAAATCTCTTCTCAATGCATTAAAATGGATCAAATCAAATGAACATTTATCAAGCAAAGTGGAAAAAAATCAAATTGAATAAAATGATTAAATAATCATGAAATCAAATAATTAAATTCAAGCCTAAAAGGGATTAATAAAAATTATATAATTGATTTTAATCAATTAATTGTATAGTTTAAATCAAAAGAATAAAATCCAACCCATTCACCCTTACATGGCTAAATTAATTAAATGATTGAATTATATAATTCCTAATTTCTTTGAGGACAACCACTCAATTTTCCCTCCATTTGAAAACACCTCAAAACTTTTGATTCAACCAAAGCTTGATCATGATCAACTCACTCTACCCCCTACCCTTGGGAAATTGCTATAAATACAAGCCATTTTCTTTGTGTTTGGGATCCAAGAATTTCAAGAGAAAAACATCCTTATTATAGGCATTTAGAGAGCATTTGAGAGCTTTTGATAATATTTCAGCATTTGCATAGCATTTAGAGTATCATCTTTAGAAGCATTTGTTGATTTTATAGCATATCTTGGAGCATTTTGAGCTAGATTAGAGAATTGTTTATCATTTTCTTCTCATTCTAGGATTGTCCTTGAGAGAGATTAAGACTGAGAGTTCTCTTAAAAAAGCTTAGATAGAGAACATGAGATGTCATGAGTTTTAAACTTCAATTCTTAGATTAAATAGCATTTTCTTTCCATAGAGTTGTTGTTTCTAATCCTAATTTCATGAAGGTGTAATCACACACACACAAATGGATTATGGGAAGTGATAGCTAGAGGTGGAAACTTCACTTGGACAAATAGGAGATTGGGCTTCTCTAACATCGCCAAGAAGCTGGATAGGTTTTTTCTAGCAGGCAGTTAGAATGCACTCCCTATTTTTTTGAGGCCCAAATCCTTGGGTTGTCCGGTTCGGATCACTTCCAGGTAGCATTGATGATTCACAAGGATGGTTTACCACCTTGGTGCCCATTCAAAATGGAGAAAATGTGGTTGAGAGAGCCTGGATTCTAGGATATGGTCTCTTAGTGGTGGTGTTCGGCACCAAGAGAAGAGGGGAATTTTGACTTTCAATTCTTTAGAAAACTACTATTTATTAAGCAAAAACTGAAGATGTGGAACAGAACCCATTTTGGAGATATTTTTGCTGAAAAAAAAAGGTTGGAAGGATAGTTGGAGGCCCTCAATTGCAAGGTAAAAAATTATGGGATGGATGATGTTGATTTCCTAACGAAAAAATATCTTTTGAGAAGATATAGTGAAATCTTACAATGAGAGGAATTCTATTGAAGACAGGAGTCAAGGGAAAGTTGGCTTAGTGTAGGGTATAGAAACATGAAGTTCTTCCACAGGTCTATGAAAGTAAAAAGGAGCATGAATAGGACCTTTTCTATTAAGTTGGATGACGGTACCTTCACAAAGGAGATTGAGGAATTCAATCGAGAGGTTGTTGAGTTTTTCTCCAACCTTTGGGGTGAGGAAGGGGTTAATGATGAAAGGGCTCAAAGAGAGATGCTATAGCTTATTCTAAATGTGGTTAATCAAGAGGAAAACTATATTCTAGTGGCCCCAGTGTCTTTATCAGAACTAAAATAAGCAGTGTTTGGAATGGGTGGAGACAAGGCATCGGGGCCTGACAATTTCCAAGCTTTTTTCTATCAAAAGTTTTGGGAGGTTTTGGGATCGGGGCTGCTTGGGGTGGTGGAAGAATCCTAGTCAAAAGGATTCATTTTTAAAGATTTAAATAACATTATGGTAGATTTAATACCCAAGAAAGTGAAACCCAATAGCTTTGATGAGTTCTGACCGATCTCGCTCAGTAACACGTTCTACAAAATCATCGCAAAGGTTGCAGCAAATCATTTAAAGACAATTCTGGGAAATCTCATCTCTTAGGAGCAGAGTGGCTTCACTCCCAAATGGAATATAGTTGATGGTATTATCATAGCTCACAAAGCTATCCACTCAGCCAGAGCTAGTAAGAAAAGGAGAATGATCCTTAAACTAGATATCAGAAAGGCATACGACATAGTGGATAGAGGCTTCCTAATTGAGATTCTAAGGAAATTTGGCTTTAATGAGAAATGGGTCCAATGGATCAAGGGAATGATAAGTTCATATAGAGTATTGATTCTAGTCAACGAAAGTCCTCAGGGGTTCTTTGAAACTACACAAGGTATCTGACAAGGTGATCCTATTTCACCGTTCTTATTCATACTTCTGGCTGAAGTGTTAGGTAGGGCCATTTCCAGGAAGAAAGTTCAAGGAAGGTGGAAAGGTATTGAGATTGCCCAAGGATTGGAAGCAACATCTCATTGTCAGTTTGTGGATGATACATGCCTGTTGGGGTGGCTTCGATGAAGGAAGCCATGGTGATGAAAAAGGTTATGGACACATATAGTGTTGCATCTGGACAAAATGTCAATTGGAAAAAATCCATAGTCTTTTTCTTTGGAACAGAGGTTGGATCACAGTGGTCTATTGCTAGGTTATTTGGAGTCTGTATTGGCCGCCTTCTAGGTAAATTCCTTGGGACTCCTCTCTTCGCTGGTGCAAATAGAGATGAATTATGGAAGGAGTTGGTGGATGGGTGTGCTGCCAGGATGGATGGTTGGCAGAGTAAATGGCTTACCCTGGCAGGACGTATCTTGCTACTGAAAATAGTAGTCTCAAAAATTCCTATCTTCTCAATGGCATGCTTTAAAATCCCAGCTAAAATCATTAAGAGCATTCAACAAAAGACGCATGAATTCCTATGGAATGGAGTGCAAGAATAAGACAAAATCCCTTTGATGGCATGGGAAAGAGTTTGTCTTCAAAAAGGTGGGGGTGGGGTTGGACTGCGAAATTGGAAGCTGAAAAATGAGGCAATGGGAGCCAAACTAATTTGGTAAATGTATAGAAAAGTAGAACAAAGATGGGTGAATGTCCTTAAAGTGAAATGTCTGGACAATGCAGACAGGGAGAGAATCTTCACGAAAAAAAATTCACCCAAAGGGTCGGCACTGTGGATCTTTCTGATCAGTTGCAGAATCGTAATCACTGATCATTTGTCATAGAAGATTGGAGATGGAAGGAAAGCCCACTTCTGGTAGGACTCATGGGATGGACAGCCAAATGTGGCACAAGGTATACCTGAACAGATTATCTCGGCTCTTGAATGACATTTGGGAACTAAGGTAGGTGATTTTCTTTACTTAACATCTCTTGAAATTTGGCAGGAAGTCAAATGGAAGGAGGCTGTGGGGATGGGAATCTCCGGGGAACACCAAGAAACTTTAAAGAAAACCTTGAGCAACAGAGCAATCATTGGGTCAGTGGCTCAAGATGAAGTAATTTGGATGAGATCCAAAAGTGGCCAGTACTCGGTCAAAATTAGTTACTCCTTACTGGAAAGTGAGCTCTGAAAGGTGGAATGGGAAGGCAATATCTGCTAGAGGAAAGCATGCCTACCCAAGGAATTGAATTTTGTGTGGTTGGATGGGAATGGGAGATCCATCACAAGTGATAGGCTCATGCATTTGGGTTTCACAGGGCCATTCAGATGTGTCCTTTGTAACAAGGCAGAAGAAACTCTCCATCATCTTTTACTCAATTGTGAATTATCACAGGAGGCTTGGAGATTCAGGTTGGAAATCATGGAATGACAAGGCCCCCTACCTTGCAAACTCATAGACTAGTTGGAGTCATGGCCGAATCCAAAAGGATTGTCATCCTTGATGGCTATTTGGCATGTGCTGCCTTCAAGCACAATTTGGTTGATTTGGAATGAGCGGAATAGGAGAATCATCATAGGGAAGGCTATCACACAAGCTCAATTTATATCCAGATTAGAAGTGGCGGTATCTGAGTTGGTGTCTAATGTGGCCTCCTAGACGGATGCAAGTAAGATTCCCTTCAGCAGGTCTGACATGGTGATTCAAAGGAAGTGGCCGATGGTTAAATACAGACCTACTAATGGGCCTAGGAGGGTTCAACCTCTGGAAAGGGTACACCAACCAAGTGGAAGTAAATGGCGAACCCCATCCCCTGGTTAGGTCAAAATTAACTTTTATGGTGCCTCATGAGACAACCAGGGAGTTTCTGGGATAGGCTACATTGCAAGAAATGAGAAGGGATAAATCATTGCATTAGGTGCCAAAAGACTAAAAGATGGATCAAACAATGAGGCTGAGTGCCTAGAAGAAGTTGAGGCAATACTGATGGCGCGAAGATTACAGATTAGGAGATTCCATTTGGAAGGGGACTCACTTCTAGTCATGAATGGGATATCCAAAGGTCAAATGGACACGCGGTACTTGAATAAGCACATCAGACGAATCCAGGATCTGGTAGGCGACTTTGATGACTTCAAAGTGTCACATGTGCCGAGAGCGGAAAATGACATGGTGGAAAAACTGTCAAATGTTGGGGCTGATGGATCACTTGAAAATTAATTTGAATTATTTGAAGATATGAGAACCAAACTTTAGAGGAGGACATAGACAATAAGAAACAAAACATAGATTGGCTGTTTCAACAATAGAAAGGCCGGGGCTGGTTAATTAGTATTCAAGTGTGGAGGTTTGGAAGGAAATGCAGGTGGCGCAAGTTGTCTAGTAGAAGGGAAGTGGTATGATGTGGATTCACCTACGTGTGAACATAGAGGTAATATGACGCACAATCTCGCAAGCTGAGGAGTTCATTACAAGTGAACGAAGATGAGGTACAAAGAGGAGTAATGAAAGAGTAAAGGAAGTGATGGCGGAATGATGACATTGAATGTGGTGTCTCTAGAGGATTCACAAGCCTATTAAAATATGAGATATGAAGGAAAGGCCAATGCTTTTGGAACCCTAAGCAGAAGGCAACAGAGAACAATGGAGGCTAACTTCTTGCTCGGAATGACAAGACAAATCCCAACATTCGTTGGCCCCATACGGTGAACAAATTGAGCCATGTCTTTAAGGAGGATGGAGAGGATTTCTGGGAAGCTATTTGCAGCATCTTCGAGGACCATTACCTGCAAGAATGGTGGAAGCCCCACGTGAACCTGGACATCTCATCTTTGTTTGTTGCGTTGGGACTCTCGGTGGCGGCATCGAAAGATGAGGTATGGAAGGTGGTGAAGCAGGGCATGGATATTAAGTGGCTTGAGAGAATTGAAGATGTAATCCAACGAGCGGAGGTGGGCATGGGATTGCATATGGCTAACGCACCCATTCAGATTGTTGGCCACGAAAGAAGGGAGTTGCAGCCATTGGTGATCTGGTCTTCAACCAGTCCAGAGGAGGTACATTTAGCCTGAGCCCATTCTGGCTGGAATGATTTGAAGGTGGTGCTAGAAAAGAGGATGATGGGGGTGGAGAGTGGTGGTGAGCACGATGGGAGGAAGAGGAAACAAACACCCATTAATTCGATTGCAGGGGTAGGAGCAGATGGATGACCGTTGGTCCGCAGACAACTAGTTGTGACAAGGAGGGGAACAAAGGCTAAGGCAGAGAGCAGGGCTCGGGTAGCAGAGAAAGGTGGTAAGAGCGGAAGTGCTGTGGGTTGAAACCAAGTTGGTGACCTGGTGGACGATGGTGGTGCCTTTGAAAACTTCACCAAAGAGGAGGCGGTGAAGTGGTTTAAATGATAAGTGGGGTAGCAGGCTAGCAGCTTCTTTTTGACGTTTTGTATTGTCTATCTCTAAATATATCTAGTATGCTTACAAATAGCTAAAATTAGGGACATATCAGAGGAATGTAGTGAAATTGGGAGGTATTTTGCATAATGTAATATCGTAGCCATGAGTGGCATTATGTAGTGAATTTCAGAGGTATTTTGCATGAATGTAATATCGTGGCCATGAGTGGCGCTGATGTAACCTTTCTAAATATCAATAAAAAAAACCTTATTACCGATTAAAAAAAAAAGAAAATTCAATTATGGGTTCCAACTTGTTAATAGGCATCTTTTGAGATAAATCTTGTAACATGAGCTACATTTGACTTTGATCGATTTGGAAGTATATAAATAGGTTGTTCTTGTGCGAAAGATGTCATTTTGACCTCAAGTTCGTAGGCATAGCTAAGTCCAAGGTTTAGGGTTGTGCTAACCTATATATTGAGCTTACCATTGTAGAAAGAGGGTTTATTGGCAGTCACCCATAGCATAGGGTAAATTATGTCTAGTATTACTTGGGATTGTAAAGAAGATAGGTAACAATATCACTATAGTCAACATGTGGTATACGTTGAAAGCTACTTCTTCCTAGTTGGGCAGACTTGTTACTAGTGGCGTATAGGTGATTGAAGTTGGAAACAACAACTTAGGATGGTTAACAATTTTTTTAAATCCTTGGAATTGAGGATGGACCTGCAGTGTAGTATGACACACACTAAATCTTCTTCCCGATTTTCTAATGGTATACTTGACCATGTTGGGTTGAGGATGGAGCTCCAAGGTAGTATGTGATGCATTGAGTACTATTCCTAAATATCCATTTTTGCAGATTACCAAAGAAAGGAATGAGACCCATGGTGTAGTATGCAATGCACCAACATTACTTTTCTCTTTGGGATGAACTATGAATAGGAGATAGTTAACCATTCTGGATAAGCCAAACTCTATTACCTTTGTGATGCTTATATGAGCTAGTCACTATTTTATTTGTCATGCTTTTTATGAGCGAGTAACTATTGTCTTTGTCATGCTTCCATGATCCACACATTGTGCATTTGTAATGTATACTGGAGCTACTCAATGTGTATGTGATGTATGCTAGAGCTAGTCAACTTGTGTATCAGTGATGTGTATGAGCTAGTCCTTAGTGTATACGTGGCATAAATGTGAGACAATCACTATGTGTGTAATTTGCGATATGACCTCTTTGCATACATGTAAATTAGTGCAATAATGCTTGGTAATAATGGACATGAAAGCAATGTATGATAGAAATGCTTGTCTTATTATACAATGGTATTGTTAATTTATATTCACTTAATTAATAGTCATGGTTTAAATTGAGATCAAGGATCTCATCAAGAGAAGAGAATGAACTCCCTCTAGCATTTAAGTGCAAACTATAGAGCCTCTAATTGTCATAAAAAATGAACCCTTAAGTCTTATATAAATCTAGGGATTGCTCTAATTATGAGAGCTTAACAATATCACATGTATTCACACAAACTTGAATAATATTTATAGGCTTCTTTAACATCATGGTGTACATATTTCTATGTTGGAACTTCTTCATATATTTCCCATTGAAACACACATCTATAACACATTACATCTTAGCCTCGATATCGAACTTCACCAGTCATAACGATCACGTCCTTAATATTTGGCATGATACACTTCGAGCACACAATGATATCGTATGCAATCCAAAATTATTTTTGTATGCTCAATGATAGTTCCTTAAGTCTAAATTTCTTTTAAATATATACATTGCCTCTATGTATTTGTCCGTTTTGCAGACAATACTTTTTAATAAATCCGCATTCACAACAGATCGAACGTTTGCGTTCAAGATGAGTAATGCAACATTTAAACTACACCATTAAAGATATTGCAAGTTTTGAATGAAAGACAACGAATGAATTACCAGAGAGTCCAAAAAGTTGTTGGCATTATATCGACGACTAACCTATCGCCGACAAAATTTTCTCCGCTCTATGGTTTTCAGTATTATCGACTGATTCCAAACAGTCGTTTGTTTGGTTTTATTAGTCGACATTATTGACGAAGCTATGGTTTTATTAGTCGACACCATTGACGTTGATTCGTTAATATTAAAGCTTAACAGGGATTTTAAATTGCTACAAGCCTTGTGGGAAGAAAAGGTTTTATAACTTTATAACTTTTAATTAATAGTAAAGGGTCTATTCATCAAAAAAATAAAAAATTATACATTTGAATTTTAATACTATAAATTTTAGTTGTTCTAAAAATAATTATATTATTATTATATCATACAAAAAATATAACTTGTATATAAATGTTAAATTGTATTTGATTGTGCTACTTTTCCAATAGATGAATAATGAAAAGAAGAGTACCTGTGTCTTCACGATAATCACCTTTTGTGAGAATTCTATTATTGATGGATGTTAAATTTCGAATGTTTTGCTTTCAATAAGATTTTACTATTAGAGTAATACTTATGCAGATTGAAAGACCAATATAGGTTAAACTCAACTTCTTTCGTCGATAATGAGACGAAGGCTTCCTCCAAAAGTGATAAACTTTATGTTAAGGGTAAGAAAGAAATGTCAAATTTGCAAAAATTTGCAAAAGCCAAGTGAAGGGAAGCGTTGACGCTTAACCAATTCCAGTAGTTCACAAAATTGGAAAGCTCAAATGTGAGAAAGAAAAGTTGATCCTTAAAAAGACAAGGCAAAGGAACATTTTGTTAATTCCAATAGATTGAGAGGAGGTGGAGATCATGGTGACAATTTCTTTGATCTTATTATTATGGCCTTTTGTATATCTTTCAAGTTACCAAATATATAGTTTCAATATTGAATACATTTTTTCTCGTGTACACATAATTGTTATTTTAGTTTCTATTTGTTTCATACAATTTTTTTATATAATATCTAGATTACATTATGAGTATTAAATGTTTATTAGAAAATGGTTATTATAATGTTGATTAATAAATCAAATTTTTAAAATTGAACTCAGATTTTTTTGTATTTATAGATATGTAAAAAATCATATATTAAAATATTGGATTATTGTTGTACATCAATAATTATATTCTGAAAATTATTTTGCATTAAATTATGTTGTTTCTTTGAATGTTTGACATGTATGAAGAGTCTTGATTTCTTACTAGGAAGTTAACGACCTCCCCTTTTCTTTATAGGTAGGCTTTCAATTTAATTTTCAACGCAACCCCATGTAGAAAGTAGGTATTAAAGATGGAAGAAAAGCATACAAAGTTGCATCAACAAAAAAACAACTCCAAAGCATATAAATAAAATTGCATGAACACAAATAGTTCCAAGCTATATAGTAAACAAAATCTACTCTTTTACTACTCCAAGTCTAAATTTGGGATTTATGGCAAGAGATAAAGAGACTATCATACATTAAATTACAAGTTCTAATTGTTTATCATAATGAATTATAATTTTTTCACTTGGAGACAAAGGTAGACAAGGGTTGGGGTAGAGGATTAAGGATCACCTATTGTTAGGTAATCCCTAACCCCTCACATTGATCCTCAAAAGAAAAAAGGATGTAGGAGATTAGGGGGTCGTGGTTGAACATGTAACCAAAGACCTTTGAAAAGTGAATAGCAAACAAAAGAAGAAGAAAAACACAAAACAAAGCGGGGGTTGTGGTAGTTTTTAAGAATCTATAAAAACAAATAGGACACTTATCACGACTAAAATCTAAACCGCAAATAAAAAAAAAAACAAGGAGACAATGGAGGGAAAAAGGAAAGGGACTAAGACATAAGAGCCTTAAAGGAGATAATAGGAAAAAAAAAAAAGAGGGGCTCCTCATTTTGTAAGGAGGCAATTTGGGGTGTGATTTGTGAAGCACATTATGACCATCACAAGCATGGAGAATTGATATATTTATGCATTGTCAAAGAGTCATTGGATCATGCCAACGATCATCCAAAAGATTATTCAACATTGACTTTGTTAGCATAGGTAAAGTAGTGAATTACTACCTAGGATAAGATATAGTAATGGTTAGCAGGTTGTCATTGGATTGTCCCAATAACGGATGCCTAGAGCTACTATTGTATCTTTTGGATTAGCCAATATTCACATGGTTATCTAGGATTTGATATCGTAATGATATCATTGTTGATTTTCACATTCTTATTATGATAATATTGATGAATATTTATTTGTACTTTTCCTTGATAGTGTATCATCTAGTGTTCCATTTGAGCTTGTGTCATTTTCACTTGGATGGCCTTTATATGCTTGGTTAGAAGACTTGGCTACTAGTGGTGTACATATATGAATTAATATGGTTTGCTCTATCATCTTTCTCTTTACTATATATATATATATATATATATATAATTTTCTTTCTTTGAAAGGGGTTAGATTATATTTGGTTTGAGGGCAATCTCATGCATTGATTCACTAGCTTTATACAACTTCATTACATAAATAAAAAATAGGGACTACCACTTTTTAAGAATTTGTATGATCTGATCGCAATCTTTCATTCCAAGGCATCAACACCGATACATGTTTTCCATCTCGTACACATTTCCTTGGATGTTGACACAATGATGAGATAGCCTATACATAGGTGCAAAACTATTGCTACTTTATTAACTTCATGTGAAATAAAAACTTAACACTTCACATTATAAATGTTTGACATGCACCTACAAAAATTTTAATTTTTTTTATAAATTCCTTTATTGTGCTTCTTCAAGAACATGGCCTACACACTTCTTTATTATTTTCCAAGACAAATGATCTTTCTTTATATATCTCTTATTGAAGCTTTTATGAAATTTCACCATAACCACAACAATTATGTCCATATAAGTCTAATATTTGGCATGAGACACTTGAAGCATACAAAATGATATTATAAAGTCGAAAATTATTTGTATATCCCTAGATATATTTTTCCATTAGAACTAAATTTCTTTTAAATATACAAGTAACCTTTGGAATACATCGCCTCTATGTATTTGTCCATTTTTGGACAACGATAACTTTTTAATAAATCCGCATTCACAACAGATCCAACGTTTGCTGTTGAAGACGACTAATGGAATATTTGAACAAAACCATCAAATAAATTGCAGGTTTTGTAATACAACGAAAGAATTAGAAAATGGTCCAAAAAGCAGTTGGAATTATATCGACGACTAACCTATCGAAGACAAAATTTTCTTCGCTCTATGCGTTATTAGTATTATCGACTGATTGCATACAACCGTATTTGTTTTATTAGTCAACAATATCGACGTTCCTGCGTTAATATTAAAGCTTAACATGGGTTTCAATTTGGAATGTTTTGCATTCAACTGGATTTTAGTATTGGGAAGATTAGAAGTTACGGAGATTAAAAGACCAACTTAGGGTGAAATTAGCATCTTCAACGATAATGACATGAAGGTTTCTGCCAAACTTATTAAACTTTATAAAAGTGCAAGTGAAGGAGAGGTCTGGTGTTTCGTAATATTGTTATCAACATTTAATGGTATAATTTTCAAGTTAAACATATTGATTCATGTTTCATGAGTAGTAGTCCATAAGAATTCATTTTTCATAAAAATAAAGAACAACTAGTACTTATTGCATCTAAGTGATGTTCATAAGAATAAAGTATTGGGTAATACTTCTCTAATTCAAATGCACTTAGTTTTACCTATTTCAATTGTTCATAAAATTTAAAAGGTCAAATCTTAGAAAGAAAAATCGATCTTTTTAAAAAAACAAGGTGAAAGGATATTTTGTTAATTACAATAAGAGGAGGTTGAGATAGGATGATTCTTTTGTCTTTCTTATTGTCTTATTATTATGGGTTTTCATATATCTCTTTCTATATTTGGAATGTTGAATTTGTTTTATCTAGTTTATAAACTAATTATTATTCTAGTTTCTATAGTTTCATATAAATGTATATTTTAAGAATATTTAGATTATATTATGAATATAGTTATATATCATATTATAATTGTTAATTTTTTTTTAATCTAGGGGGTATTCTTGCGACCCATCCCAGTGCCCAAAAGCCCATATCTTGGGTACCTGAGGTGAGCTGTGGTAAGACTAATCCCCCTGGGGATGCACCCACTCACCCGCAAAAGCAATGCATCTTAAGAAGCGGATCCTCAGATTTGAACCCAAGACCTCAGGGAGAAAACCCGAGATTTAAGCCTCCTCCGTTGACTAGGCGGCCTTTGTGGAGACCCCCAAGATTAGAATTTTGTTATTAATTTGATTTGATTTGATTTGTTTAGAAAATGGTTATTGTTATGTTGATTAACAAATCAAATATTTTAAATTAAGTTATTAAAATTCTAATATTTTTATATAGTTTCATATGATTAATTAACATAGTATTTTTTTCCATCATTTTGGCTTGTAGACAATAAGAGTATGTTTGTAGGACTTCAAATTTTTTATGTCATGTGCAGCTTTCACAATCCCTTCCTTTACTGTAGTCTCTTTGTCATATCTCTCTCAAACATCTGCGCTAAAGAAACTCTGCACATTGCTAGGTCCCTTTTATATTTTGTCCAGATAGGGGTTGTTTTCTTCAACAATGATCTTCCTTAGTACATCTCACCTGCATGGTATTTTTGTCAAAGTAGCTTTGGCTACTAGCCCTTCGCTTTATTCAGTTTAAGTTGGGCAGATCTTTATGAGTATTAGTATAATATGGTCTTTCTTCGTTCTTAGCTCCCTTGCTAATATAAAATTGCTTTCTTATAGAGCATTTTTATGCAGAGTTCCTTTCTTTTGTCTGAGAGACCCTTTATCTCATTTTATATATAAAAAATTTGTATCTTTCCTATTATTGAATATTAATATAAAATTCAGGCCATGTATCTTTTATCGAACAAAAAAAAAAGAAAATTATATAGTAATTTTTTTTAATGTTAAAGGAATGAATTATTTTTGCATCAATAATTATATATTAAAGATTATATCACATTAAACTATGTTGTCTCTATAATTTTACATCTCCTAAGTAGCTTTGAATTCCATCTAAAATTTTGAAAACCTTCCCTCTTCTTTATAGTAGGTTTTCATTTGTAATTTGCAACACAACCTCATTTTAAAAAGTAAATATTAAAGGTGGGAGAAAGGCATAGAAGTTGCATAAAAAACAAACAAATGCAAAACATACAAACCAAATCGCATGGAAATAAAGAGTCCCATGTTATATATTGAATGTAACCTACTATTGTAATGGTTCAATGTTATAATACCAATATGAATGTGACATACTCTTGGATTTGAGATATGTATTAGATGAGATTTCACAATAAAATCTAGACTTTGAAGATAAGTTTTCCAAAATTTATTGATATTTTATTGTTTTCATTAATTTTCTGTCTAGACAATAATTTACAAATCTTTTTACAAATAATTAATTTTTGGGGTGGTACTGACATGAGGCTGAAAAGTACTTAGACTAGTATACATGATAGCTCTAGATACGAAGATATTACATGAAGCCAAAGAATATTAGTTATGACATATTCATTTATAGGCATTCAAGATATGGATATATTGATGACAATCCAATGTCACACAATGAAATGATAAGAATAGGTATTAAAATATGTATTTTTTCTTATGATATTTTGTTAAATACACTATATAAGTAGCACAAAGTTTAAATGCTAAAGAAATTGATGAAAGATTAAAACTAGCTCACCCCAATACATGCACGATAATTATATATTTGAGAGAAACTAGTTTTGAAGGTAAGACAACATGATCTTTTTTAGATTTAAAGACATTCCTATAATGGTTTGACTAGAATTTACAATTAAAACTATTATATTTTAATTAATGAGTCAAATGATATGTGAATGATTCCATCTCAATAGGTTATTCAATAGTCCATTAGTATAATTTATAAATCAACATATACCATTTGTGTCATACAAGATGATAATTGTTTTCCTCTAAATTATAAAGTTTATTGTTGTAATATTTTAATTCAATTTAATGAGTAAATTATATGTGAGTGAGAAGTTCAATAGGTTATTTTTATATTTGAAACTAGTTGTCAACAAATAGTTATAAGAACCAAAAGGTCGCCCTAAGTCATTTATTATAAAAATTTAGAGAAAGGGGTTGCTTCTATTGAGTTTTATGACACCGGGAACAAATTTGGAGGAAGAAAATAGGTTTTGCTTGTACATAATAAATGCTATGTGAAAACTTCAATTAAACAAAAAAAATGAAGAACATTTTGTTCGTCTATGAATTAGACTTATTTGTCTTCATGTTGTGTATTTTTATATTGTCATATTTGTGACCATATCTTCATTCTTTTGTCATGAGTTCAGATACAAATACTTTCCTTCATTTCATATATGCTCTTTATGCATTAGGGAGATGAATATACGTGTTTGTTTTCTTTTTGTATATTTGTATTTTCTTATTTCCATTTTGATTTTTTCACATTACTACTTTTAGATTCCAAGCATGTCCATTAAAACCTAAATTTCATCATAAGAGGGATCTATGTCTCTAAAATTCAAAGGAAGATCACTAGCCTAATAGTGATCTCTCCAATTGTTGGTTCATTTGTTCTGAATCATCCGACAATTCAGAGCCAATTCTCGCTATAAAAATACATTTATCTAAGTATATTAACCAAAAATTATTTAGTTTACAATCTCATAAGGGGGTTTCCAAGGTCCAATTTGAAGGAGTAGGGAGTCTTATGAAGTAAAAATGTACTTCAAAATTAAATAGAAAGTTTTCTTCAATGATAGTAGTCTCTATTTTTTAGTTCAAAGAGATAATGGGGTGCAATTAGGATGTGCTATAAATTTTCCCACTAGCTTATCATTTTTTGTATCACTTGAAAATTTAAAAATTCTATGAATTATTTTTTGATTATTTACTCTAGTTAAATGCACGAGGTCACTAGCTTCAATAAACTTAGAATCGTAATCTTTTAAGCTCAAAGTACATTAAAAAATTAATCTATAAGGGGCTTCATCTAGACCCAAGTGGATGAAACATTTGCATTTAATGGTTCCATGATCATAGGTCTTTAATTCTTGAACTGTATCTTGACCAAAACCTCTATTTGAACATTATTGCAAGACGGTGAAAGCTAAATAAAAAAGTTATAGTTGTAACTATTGGAATGAACTGTATGTCACTGTCAAGTCTTGTTTTCAAGAGCCAGAGCTAACAATGGAAAGAAAATCTGCAAAATTTGAAAGACAGATGCCTGGACCAAGAAAAGCAGAGCTAAAACAATCTGAAAATATTTTTGAATGGTGTTTTATTACTAGTCTACTCTGATGCTCCTGCATCATAATAGGACCATACCCTTATCTAGCCATATGTAGAAAAGATATAAATATTATTTGTGTTTGATGAATATATCTTAGTTAACTTTACATTACTTACAAGTAAATAATATAATACTCATAAAAATGTGGAGGTTGGTAAAAGGACGCCTGCTAGTTTGACATAAGATTCTAGTGCATAGACATATTAACAAAAAAAAATCTTAACACAACAGAAATTAAGAAACTATAACTATACCAGACAAAGAAGGAATATTATCATGTGACTTTACCAAAAGTAGAATTATTAAACAACAAATAGTTCAGTAGGTGTCTCAAGAATAGTAAAGAAATAAAGGCTTTATAAAAAAAAGATTGGGAAGAAAGAATGCATATTTTTTTTGCACTTTGAGAAAAGTAGAAACAGAAAAATATTTCATTGTTGAATATGATGCCTTAAATAACCGAAAGAACAGTTATGCAAATAAATTGAGAACTAACTCTTAGATTAATTTATACAGTACTAGAATTACTGATGGTTCAAGTGAAATTAGGGATAAAAACTTGTATTTTTTTTGACAGAGATAAATTTAATGATGCTTTGAATATTACTGATGGTTAAGGTGAAACTAGGGATACACATTACAATGCATTGAATCTTACTGAATGTTAAGGGAAATTAGTATTAGGTGACATTAATTTTGAATTAATGGGATGTTAATAGTAGTTTCCCTTTTCTACTAGGGGATCTCTCGTTCCAATCTCTACTTTTAACTTGGTTTTTACATTAATTTTTTTGACAAGGGTTGTGTTATTATTTTTGAAATAAGCAGCAACCTATATAAGGGGCTATCCCTTTACAATAAAACAACCAGAGGCTGGAAAAAAAACACCACACAAAAAGTGGTGGCAGACAACAAGTCACAAAAAACCTATTTTCACCAAAGTAACCGAGAGGCACTAGGAAAGCTCAAGGTCATGGCAGACCACTTACAATGCAGGTGCCAAAAGAAATCATTGTCATCACACTGTCAGCAACCCATAGAGTGGGATGCAAAGGAAAACACAGTGACAATAGAGCCATCATGAGGCCAAAGAAAAACTTGCCCCATGCGATAAGTCGAGTTGTCAGGAACCAACATATGGTAACCAACATTCCCACAACTAAAGATCCATCCCTAGGCTACAAAACCCCTTTCCACCTCAATAGAAAAAGGATCCCACTTCAATAGGAGCAGTGGAGAGAAAGACCCAACACAAGGAGCATACCATAAAACCACCTATCATCTAAATATCTCCAGAAGAGAGCTCCCGTACAGAAGCAATTCTCTAGATTTGCGAAAAAAATCCCCACCTCCAAAGGAGAATCATCCACCTCCATAGGAATCATGAAAGAAGAAGAAACCAACAAAAAGCGAGCTCACCTCTTGAACAATGACACACTTCTCTTAGCCTCAGGGATGAGACCACCTCGCAAATTAACTGCAAACTTTATCCAAAAGCAAAGGACCAGAGTGAGCCCTTAAAAACTATCAAGAGTCCCCTGATCACAAAAAAGAACCATTATCCCTCCTAAACATAAAGGATAGTCCAACACAGAAAAAAAGGAAACTGAAAGTGAGAGCCACTTCCATCACAACGGGACCAACAAATAAAATTAGGCTACAAGTAGCCTATTAGCTAGTCTGACTCTCCATGTTGAAGAGTCGACACATTCCTGCTAAGAACCATGTCAGAAACCATCTTCCCCAACCTCAACAATCTCTGAATCATCACATTGCCTTTAACAAGAATGTCTCACGCCACATCCATGGATGCAAGGCTACTTTCATAATAAAAAATAGCCCATCGAGCTCCAGGGTTAAAGAAATTGGTCCCCACAGGACCCAGCCAAAGGAAACAATCCCCAAACACATTCTTCTGCCAAAGGCAGACATCCCCTCACGAGTCCAACCCTGCACACTCCCAAAATGAGCACGCAGCCAGGGAGAATTCCCAACAAGGAGGCTCATAACAAACAACACGCAACTGGAGATGTTGTAGGAGACAGAAGACAAGTCATTCATAAGACCCACCACCAAGGAAGAGCACACAGATACATCCTTCACGGGCTGGAAGGAGCAGCGCTGCGCAGATATTACCGACCAAAAAACTGATCATACCTTGGGATCCCACCACAAAGACAAATGCCAGACAAATATTCAAAGCAGAGACCCTCATGGCCTAACACCCAGGTCACCCAGGAAAAGCCCTAGGATAAAACAACTCCCTCCCACCGAAGTTGGGGTAACAACAACCACTATGTCTCGGAGCCGTCGACAAACATCAGGGACAGAAAGCGTCGAGCTACAACTTAATCTCACAGAAAATTATAAAATACAGACCTTGCTACCGCAATAGGCAACGCCTTCCATAGCATGTCCCACTATCAAACCCATCAGCAATAGCCACAGACTGAATGACCACACCAGAGGAGTGGTCAGAAAATAACCATACTTAACAGCGGCAGGTTTAAGCACTGTAACGTGCAAGGTTATGGAAAACATTACGTTCACCATACCATCAAGCAACTGTTGAGCACAGAGACTCTCGCACTCCAAACCGAGCCAGCTCCCCCACACCCAAATGCAACCTCCCCACAGATTGGGGTAGTCAAAACATAGAGTAAGACAAGTACCCTGACAGGAGTACTGCAACCTGAAACTGTTCCAAATAGGAGAATCAGCCACCGTGACATGCCAGAGCATACTGACCGCACAAAATATCCAGAACCGGGCAAAGGGGAAGGAAAACCCTCTCACCAAAATGACGGAGGCCCAAAACACCCAATAACTAACCCATCACAATCGCATAAAAACATTGTCAAACGAAACCACAGGGGTGGAGAGAGCGACAAACACAAAAATTCCCTTTTCATCTACAACCGGGGGCAATACCACCAAATTACAAACTGTCCGGAAGCCGACTGGATCATCACCATCCTCTGCATCTTCCCCACTTGCAACCTCAAAATTTAAATTTCCTCCCCCGCTCATGTTCCCACTCATGTTATTGTTAATATTATATTTTTTATATTAATTTTTTTTGGGGGAGGGGGTGTCTAAGAATTGGGTTTGTACTCTTCATTCTTGAGTGTTTATTGTTGAATCAATTCTAACCTTTTTAATTTATGGTTTATTATTCAGTGCAGAGACTTGTTTAACACAAATATAATGTTTGGATCATGTATAAGGCAATGATCAGAAGAGTGCAATAGCTATGTTTTGCCTTACTAACCTTCGCTAGTAATGACATTAGATGATATATCCAATGATGTTTTCTATAAACTAGTACACTTCATAAGAGCGTGCAACGAATATGTACTTTTAGGGAGTAAATTCATTGGAAATTTTGGGTTGGTATGAATACGGTGACAAAATGTCAAATGCAAATTTATTTCATATGTAAGCTTTTTAACATATACTTTTGATATCGTTCTTATTTATTTTGCTTGTGAAAGAATATTAGTAATGATTTTGAATGTTTTAAGAAGTTTGTCGTAATTTTTTTATTAGTAATGATGTATTATGGTTGTATTATTAATGATATATATTTAAAAAATATGATAAAATCTTTATTGATCAATAAAAATAAGTGAATTTTAAAAAAGATTTTGTTAAATACTATTTTAATAAATACTTACTAAATATAAATAAAATTATGATCTAAATGTAAATACAAAAATACCAAAAAAAAATTAAGTTGCTAAGAGACAAAAATACAAAATGATTACAATAGGTATACATGATAAAACAATTTGTAAAGATCCATATACAAGTGAAGATTCCAATGGGCCAACAACAAATAGTAGATATTTCATAATAGAAATTATTTGTGAAAGGCACAAGCTTTTCAAAATAATTAGAAGAGAAAGTAATGTTAAATCAATGCAAGTACTCGTTCAAATGATTTGTTGTAAGTGTATTAACTATTTTTAAAAATTTATATTTTTGACAAAAAAAATTTTAAATGGGGTATGTTAAAAATTGCCTCAGAAATTGATATGCTTCAGTAAAAATTGCATAGTGCTTCCCTGAAATCCATGTCTATAAGAGCCCAAATTATTTATGGAACACTAAGAACAAGAAGTTAGAGAATGCAAGAAAATGTTAATGTATTTCATAGTGAAATTAATTATCATGGAAAAGAATGTAATCTATTGTCTTTCTTAAGAGAAATAAAAAGCAATACATCTAAGAAAGTTTATGGCCTACTTAATATCTTTTACTATTAAAAAACTATTAAAAAATAAAATATAAAATTTTCTATACTAACACATTAAAATTATTTAAAAACATTTATTATTTATTTTGACAACAATTTTTCTTATTCTATTATTTTATAAATTTACAGTAATAAGAAAATGCATATATGTAAAAAGAAAACCAACAAAGAAAAGAAAAATTTGGTAGAGCAGTAAAAAATTTGTTGTTGGGGGAAGCTCCAGGAATTAAAAAGTCATGGAAACCACAAGGAAGAAGCTAGTGAAGACAATAATGAAGATCGTATAGCCGCGCATAGACAGTCTTGCAAGGTTTCTTTGTATTCCCTTAGGGTCCGTTTGGCAGCAGGAATTGGACTGAAAGTGGCATTATCTAATTCTGGATAATGCCAAATTCCATGTTTGGGTCCTTGGAAAAAAATGGAATTGGAATTCCGAAATTCTCATTTTGCCTCCAAAATGGAAATATCATCTTCCACCTAAATAGGTGGAATTGGAATTTCAAATTCCAATTCCAATTTTTACAAAAGCAAATTTAATGTTTCGTGGGATCCGTGACTATAAAGATGTATATTATATTGCTATAAGGATGTATATATACATGTGTGTATATACACACATGTGTGTATATACACATGTGTGTGTATATACAAATATGTATGTGTGTATATATACATACATGTATGTGTGTATATGTGTGTATATATACACACATGTATGGTGTGTGTATACACACATGTGTATATGTCTATATATACACATGTATGGTGTGTGTATATGTGTGTATATATACATGTGTGTATGTGTGTATATATACATAAATATGTGTATGTGTGTATATATATACACATGTGTGTATATGTGTATACATGGATACACACTTGTATGTGTATATGTGTGTATATATACACACATGTATGTGTGTATATGTGTGTGTATACACATATGTGTGTATGTGTGTATATATATACATGTGTGTATATGTGTGTACATGGATACACACTTGTATGTGTATATACACACACATGTATATGTGTATACACACACATGTGTATGTGTGTATATGTACATAAATGTGTGTGTATACACACATGTGTGTATGTGTGTGTGTACACACATGTGTGTATATATGTATATATGTGTGTATATACACACATGTATACACATATACACATGTGTGTATATATACACATGTGTGTATATATACACATGTATATACACACATATATGTATGTATATATACACATGTGTGCATGTGTGTATATATACACACATATATACACACCATATTAAAAGAAATTAAAACATAAAGAATTAAAATTCCTTATGCATCTTCTCATTCATCTTCCGGGTGAACCAAACGGGTCAGACCATATTCCAGATTTCATTTTGAGGATAAGCATCTTCCTGAATATGCAGCATCTTCCTGAATTGACCATATTCAGGATATAGTATTCCAGTACCTAAACGCTACAGCTATTTGGAATCTCATCAAATGATGTTGCTCTTGTCGTAGTTTGTTGTCTTGTCTTCAATTTTGTTTATACTGTTCCTCATCAAACATTTCTTAAGTTTGCTGGTTGTTTGATGATTTATGTTTCGACTTTGTTTCTTTATTTTGATAGGATGTGAGACTTACTTACTTGATTCACTATTTTTTTCCTTCAAATAAAACAAAAATAATAAATATATCTAAATTTAATATATAAAATAAAAAATTTAATTTTTTTTATACAATTTATATTTAAAAATTGTTTTTACACATCATACACATATAAACGTAGCATTCCAATATATTTTAAATCTATGATTAAGGATAAGGTTTAGGGTTTTATAATTAGATTAGAATCATAGTTAAAGTTAGATTTAGAATCATAGATGTGGTTAGGTTTAGAAATAAGACATCAAATCAAGACATAAATTAATGTAATTATAGATTGATTATGATAAACTAGGTAGATGAATTAGGGTTAGATATAGAGATATTAGGGTTAGGCATAGTGTTAAAGATAGAATTAAAGTTAATAGTAGAATTATGGTTATAGTTATGATTATGGTGAGGGTTTGAAATTGTATTAAAATGATCTTATTTAAATTTTAATCATAGTCTTGAGTTAACTCCCTTTGCTATCTCTAATTCTAAACTTAATATCAATGTTAATATTAAATGTAACCTTAATTGAAACTTAATACTAAGCCTTTTTAAATCCAAATCAAATATAACCCTAACTTTAATTAATCCCTAACCTTAGTTCTCTTTGAACCCTAAAAATTATTTAACAACAAATATTATCTAATACAATAATTTAACTCCAATAATAATCTAAAAATTATGTAAAGATCTTGACAGCTAAGTCTTAAAATAATTTATTCAACAAGATAATATTGAAAAATTAAAGACTTTCATCAGCCGAAATCAATTAATGAGGGGTCTGTCCTATATGCTATTTCTAGCGTTAAAATAATTTATTCATCCTTTCTTTCTTGATTGATTCCCAACTATTCATCACTTTAATAAATGCGAGCAGGAGAAATGACAAATGACACTCGGAAAAAATTGATGATGATCCGTATTAAATTTGGAAATCAATGTTTGGCAAGAATGCTGGATTCCTCAAATGACAGTTTTAACCTTCTGACCCATATTGCCACGCAGATTGATGTTACAAAGTATTATCATCATTCCCTCGTACTGCCCGTTTATGCTAAGATTCTCCACCACCATTTTTCTAAAACTTGGAATAGTATGGAAAGCCGTGCCCCAATTTGTCAGCCTGTATACTAAGTATAGTACCCACCACCTGACTCCATCTTCCCTCCTCAGAATCCTCTTTCGGAAAAAGTCTGGTTTTGTTTGCAGGCTGTTCAAAAATATTCTCCTTATTCACTACTACGTAGCAACATCTTTAAAGTTGTGAGAGTTTTTAGGTTGGGTAAGAAGTAGAGGAATAATATGATGAGTGAGAAGGGTGGAATGGGGAGGGCATGCGCGGCATGCAAATACCAGAGAAGAAAATGCACGTCTCAGTGCCCGCTGGTGCCCTTTTTCCCCTCTCATAACCCCAAGCAGTTCCATAACGTTCACAAGCTGTTTGGAGTGAGCAACATCTTACGCATTCTCAAACAAGTGAATGAGAGCCAGAAGAGCGAGGCCATGAAGTCTATCATTTACCAGGCGAATGTCCGGGAGAGGGACCCAGTCTATGGCTGCTTTGGCATTGTTGCTCTCCTTCAAGAAGAGGTCGACAGGTTGGAAGAAGAAGTGGGTTTTGTGAAGAGGCAGATTATGCTTGCAGAACAGCAGGAACAGTATCACAAGAGTTGCATGCCTGTGGAAGATTCCGTGTCTCTGTCGACTGGTATGCCTGCCTCCACCGAAGCTTCGGTTTACCCTTATCTTCGGGGTTATTATAACGAGGGACAGCCGATTTATCGGCAATCTGGTTATGATCATAATATTTTTGAATATGAACAAAAGCAACAGCCCTATCGCGAGCCCAAGGAAGCAAATGAATCCAGGTATGCCATCTTTCTGTTCTTCAAGTTTTAGTATAATACCTTTTTTTTAAAGGCTGCAACTGTAAAACTAATTTAGCCATTTTTTAAAACTGTTTGATATTTAATAGGAATATTTAAAGCTTAGTGTTCATGAATTTTGTAATGCATTTTAGTTTAAAAATTTAAGTTCTTAAATTAAGGAAGTTGGATTTTATAGTGATTAGAAATGAGTTAAAAAAAAATTTAATTAGCCCCACCTCACCTCCTCAAATTCAGAAATCTAGAATGTAAGGGCACAAAAGATTTTAAATAATCTTATAGCCAAAAAATAAAATATTCATGAGACCTCCCATTCCTCAAAATGGAGCTCAAGCCCTCTCCATAGAACACCTGCCTTAGCAGTCACTCGTGATTATTAATTCATATTTAATTTTGTATAAATCTCTTATTAAAATCTGTTATAAAGAGCTTAAACAATAGATAAGATTTTTTATTCCACTAATTTTATTCATGCATCTTTTGATAAAAGGAAAATCTTCTATAGTGCGTTGAATACTGATGGTTCAAGTGAAACTAGTATTAGCTCATTTTTGTTTTGAATTAATGTGATGAGTTTTCTTTTAAGCGATCTTTAGTTCCAATCTCTACTTTTATCCTAGTTTCTACATTTTTCTTCCCTTATATTTGTTATATAGCTTTTTTTTTTTGATTGGATGTCTTAGACTTGGGGTTGTACTCTTTATTCTTAATTTTCAATTGTTGGATCAATTTTAACTTTTTAATCTGCTTTTATTATGCAGTGGAGAGACTTGTTTCACAGAAATGCAATGCTTGGATCACGTAGCAAGCTATGAACACAGGAGTAAAGCGGCTTTATTTTTTCCTTAGCAACCACCGCTAATGATGGCATAGATGATCTATCTAATGATTTTTTTATAGACCAGCATACAGTATTAATGTATGCAACGAATATATACTATCTAGGGAGGAAATCATTGGAAATTTTAGGTAGTGAATATGTGCCAAATACATTTATTTCAAAGTTTGTGATATACTTTGTGTTAGTTTGTTATTGTTAGTAATCTCTTTAGAGTGAGAGAGTATTATATTAGTAATGATTTCAAATAGTTATATCTTAAATTTTGAAATAATAATATATTGTCATTGTACTGTATACATAGTAAATTTTTATAATAAAATATTTCAAAATTCAATTTGATTTTAAAATTAATATAAATATTTACTAAATAAAATTATAATTATTAAATGAATGAATGAATTAAATTTATTTTAACAAATATTCTAACAATTATTTTATAAGTAAAATATGAAATGGTATATAGTTCATAATAGGATAAATTGTCAACAAGCTTTTCATACTAATCAACAGAGAATAGACATGAAAAATGTTACTTGGTCTTCCTTATAAAGAGGCAAAAGTGTTACTTGGTCTTCCTTATAAAGAGGCAAAAGTGTTACTTGGTCTTCTTTATAAAGAGGCATTCTTCCTGATCAAGTATTGCATTGATAGTAGAATTTGTGCCAAATGGATTTTGTAAGAAAGCTCTCAAGATCTTTAAGTTAGTGAAGCAAATGTGAGGCATGGGTATTCATTGGTCCAATGCTACTTATTATAATTAACCATATGTTAAAGCATCAGGTAAGGTCGCTAACTGGTGTGATGAGCGTGGAAGTTGTAATTCAAAGTATTAACTATTGTTGAGTATCTTGAAGATGAGTTTATGAATGTCACTGATGGAATCACCAATGTGCAATGCTTGAAATTTTGGGGCCATCTTTATTATACATGAAAAGGCCTTCAAAGACTCATATACAACATCAGATACATATATTTGTAGCTAGTCATTTAGAAGGCTGGCAACACTAGAGGATAGATGAATTTTCATCATCTTAAGTCAGCTTTTCACTTTGAGATAAGTTCTACATGAAAAAAAAAATTGGTGTCTTCTTTCTATATTTCTTTTCGTTTTCTAAATGTCAACTAACATTTTTTTAAGAATGCATGTGTTGTGAAAATTCATTTTATAGACAAATTTAAGATTTGGTGTTAAGTTCAATATGGATTGTTGTCTAGTGAGCTTTGGAGTATATGATCAAGAATTATACTCTTTCACAATTATTAGACAATGATAGATATTTTTCATGTCTCTTAGGGATAATTGTTTAATAATTTAAGGCTCTTTGAGGGTGTGGGAATGAGAGCTTAAGAATATAACTCAAAGCTACACCTTTCTAAGGATCAAGAGAATATACAATTTGAGTTGATTTTATGAGATTTGTAAGGTTATAAGAATGCGATATATTTTCCCTCAAATGTGTCAATCAATTAATTTATCTTCTTATCATTTGGGAAGTTGCAATTCAAAGTATTAACTATTGTTGAGTATCTTGAAGATGAGTTTACCAATGTGATTGATAGAATCACCAATGTGCAATGCCTGAAATTTTAGGGCCATCTTTATTATACATGAAAAGGCCTTCAAAGCTCATATACAACATTAGATAGATAGATTTATAGCTAGTCATTTAGGAGACTGGAACATTAGAGGATGGAGTATTTTTCTTTTTAGTTTTATAATTTGTTTTGTGCTTTATCTTTTTTGTTAGTTTTTACGTCTTTGTTTTGGTTCTAGTGTTTCCCCTTTAATATGTGGGTCTAATAATATATATTATAAATGAAAAATATTTAATTTTTTTTATATATAACCAAAATGAGACATATTAGAATGAAGATCAAGGTAAAATCCTATCTTCTTTATTTAAACCTATAATATCATTCTCTCTAAATAAGAGAAACCTAACATAACTATTTGAATTTACCCATTTCAATAATTCAATACCATCATCCAATAATAAAAATATAATCTCATTCTTATTATGAGGACATACTTTACACACATTCAATCTTCAAGGACTCTTTGAAATTCCTCATTATTATGTACTTTTCTGAGGGAAAGATCCTATCATTTATTTGAAGATAGAAGTTTAATGTCACTAATGGAATCACCAATGTGCAATGCTTGAAATTTTGGGGCCATCTTTATTATACATGAAAAGGCCTTCAAAGACTCATATACAACATAAGATACATAGATTTGTAGCTAGTCATTTAGAAGGCATACATAGATTTGTAGCTAGTCATTTAGAAGGTTGGCAACACTAGAGGATAGAGGAATTTCCATCATCTTAAGTCATCTTTTCACTTCGAGATAAATTCTACATGAAAATTAAAATGGTGTCTTCTTTCTATATTTCTTTCCATTTTCTAAATGTCAACTAACATTTTTTTAAGAATGCATCTGTTGTGAAAATTCATTTTATACACAAATTTAAGATTTAGTGTTAATCTCAATATGGAATATTTTTCATGTCTCTTAGGGATAATTGTTTAATAATTTAAGGCTCAGTGATCTTTGAGGGTGTGGGAATGAGATCTGAAGAATATAACTCAAAGCTACACCTTTCTAAGGATGAAGAGAATATACAATTTGAGTTGATTTTATGAGATTTGTAAGGTTATAAGAACATGATATATTTTCCCTCAAATGTGTCAATAAAGTAATTTATCTTCTTATCATTTTGAGAAGTTGCAATTCAAAGTTTTAACTATTATTGAGTATCTTGAAGATGAGTTTACTAATGTGACTGAGAGAATCACCAATGTGCAATGCTTGAAATTTTGGGGCCATCTTTATTATACATGAAAAGGCCTTCAAACACTCATATACAACATCAGATACATAGATTTGTAGCTAGTCATTTAGAAGGCATACATAGATTTGTAGCTAGTCATTTAGAAGGCTGGCAACACTAGAGGATATAGGAATTTCCATCATCTTAAGTCAGCTTTTAACTTCGAGATAAATTCTACATGAAAAAAAAAATGGTGTCTTCTTTCTATATTTCTTTCCGTTTTCTAAATGTCAACTAACATTTTTTTAAGAATGCATGTGTTGTGAAAATTAATTTTATACACAAATTTAAGATTTAGTGTTAAGCTCAATATGGAATATTTTTCATGTCTCTTAGGGATAATTGTTTAATAATTTAAGGCTCAGTGATCTTTGAGGGTGTGGGAATGAGAGCTGAAGA
>MU223432.1:289478-305222 GCA_018584345.1 Thuja plicata | reverse complement strand
AGCTACACCTTTCTAAGGATGAAGAGAATATACAATTTGAGTTGATTTTATGAGATTTGTAAGGTTATAAGAACATGATATATTTTCCCTCAAATGTGTCAATCAAGTAATTTATCTTCTTATCATTCTGAGAAGTTGCAATTCAAAGTATTAACTATTGTTGAGTATCTTGAAAATGAGTTTACCCAATGTGACTGATAGAATCAACAATGTGCAATGCTTGAAATTTTGGGGCCATCTTTATTATACATGAAAAGGCCTTCAAAGCTCATATACAACATTAGATAGATAGATTTGTTGCTAGTCATTTAGGAGGCTAGAACATTAGAGGATGGAGTATTTTTCTTTTCAGTTTTATAATTTGGTTTGTGCTTTATCTTTTTTGTTAGCTTTTATGTCTTTGTTTTGGTTGTAGTGTTTCCCCTTTAATATGTGAGTCTAATAATATCTTTTACAAATAAAAAATATTTAAAATTTGTTATATGTAACCAAAATAAGACATATAAGAATGAAGATCAAGATAAAATCCTATCTTCTTTATAAACCTATAATATCATTCTGTCTAAATAAGAGAAAACTAACATAACTACTTGAATTTACCCATTTCAATAATTCAATACCATCATCCAATAATAAAAATATAATCTCATTCTTATTATGAGGACATACTTTACACACATTCAATCTTCAAGGACTCTTTGAAATTCCTCATTATTATGAACTTTTATGAGGGAAAGACCCTATCATTTATCTTAAGATTGATGTTAAATGTTCTGATTTTATTTCAGACTAGTACAAAAATCTATCCACAACGAAATAAGAGATATGAAGACCTTAATCCTCACACTGCATCATGGAGATTGGTTCAGTAAATAAAATCAAGATTAAAATTTGTGCCTATTATCGCCTTACAACTCAATGGATGACATAAATCAGCAGTAATTAGAGAAACATAGAAGAGATGAACTATGTAGACTATAAGACCTTATACAATCGCATGACGATATACTGTATCTAGATATTCTGACAAGGAAACCTAACTAAAGAAAATGGGTTACGAACCTGCTAGATTCAGGAATGATAAAATAGCAGCTAATCATAAGATAGATACTAATAACGAGGGGACATTCGTAAATGATTGCAGTAAATGTTGGTTCCCACTATGCAAATTTTTTATTTACAAATCATTTACAGATGGCGATTTGTGTAATCTTGCACAAGTCAACGATCGTACCGAAACGTAAACAGGGAAAACAAATTCTGTTTACAAACTTGCCGTTCGTGAAAGAAATTTGTGAAGTCGTTTTGTCAATATATTTACATGTACCGAAAAATTGAACAATTTACTCCATAAAAATACATATTCGCTTTATAGTCTACTAACATAAGCTAGTCCATAAAAAAATGATTGTAGAGAGGAGGTGATGTGGTGCCTAGTGGTGGTTGGTGAGAGTGAAGAAAGCGGCTGCACTTTTGAGCTCCTGGTCTGCTATGTGATCAAGGCACTGCGACTCTTTCAAACAAGATTCTGCGCTGCATAATAAATCACATATCAAAATCAAAACAAAAGATTACAATTGTGCCAGACTCTGTGGGATATTATTTTTAACTTATCAAATGCAATATGATCTTTAACCACTAGGAGTCAAACATTATATTTCTCTTTGTTGAAGAAGCGGTTTATCTTAGTTGGGATCCAAAGGGGCTAATTCAGTGAGTTGTTATCTTGTGATTTACTCAGCTAAATGGTCAATTTTTATATTTAAATTGTGGTTTTAGTAGGTTGGGTTTAAAAAGTATATTCTAAGTTTTAGTAATGACTGTCACCTTTTAAATATAGCTCATCTATTAGTATAATAAGATGTGTAATCAAAACAAGTCCAAAAATAGAATGTGATAATTAAACAAAATCATTTTAAAGACATAAAATTGAACAAATTTTTTTTGTTCGATTGGAATACTTCTGGTTAAATAGAAAGACTATTGTTTAAAGATTATCTTGACAATTTAATGTTGTAGAGCTTCTTTCTTTATTTTTCATTTGAATTTCTTGTGTATGATTTCTTAATACAAATGTTGGTGTGCAGAACATTCTTGAGTTTTGTTTGAGTGTGGACCTTCCATCAACCACCTAGAATTGCTAATGTTTCATTAACATTCAATCATTGGGTAACCTCCTTTTACCCATTACAATCTTATTTTGAATAAAAGAAAGAAGTTAGTTTTTTAACCAAATCTATGATTACATATTTGTATGAATCTAATAACATAATATATTGATTTTATCTATATGATGTTTTGTAAGTTCATAAATTTTAATAATTGAGATATCTCTCTAGATCTATTAAATATTAAAATTCTATTCTTTAAAACGTTTGAACTTAGAAAAGTTAATTCCTCATTTTAAAATCGTGTTCTATTTAAATATAAATAATTTTAGAAAAAATATTAAAAAAATTCATACCTACTTTAAGTCTAATTAAAAAATTATTGTTGAATCATTAATAGTCAACAATAAATCTGAAAATATTGCACTATACTTAGAATCATAAAGTTATAAAATGGAAAATAAAAATCAAATAGAATGAAGTTTTTTCCTTGCTCTGAAAAAAAAAAATCTCCTACTTATCAAATGTTATGATTTAAAGTTCAAGAATGATTGTAATAGTATTAGTATTGCACTTATCAACTACAATAATACTATACCTATATTCATAAACTCAAAAAATTGTTATCACAAAATGCTTTCTACTTAACTTCTGAAACTCTCCCAAATCATTTATGATAAATAAATAGGCTCTATAAAAAATTAAAATAATTATCAAATATCAAATATTTTAAATCTATAAAAAAATTAATGCATGCAATATTGTTGATTATAATGAGAAACCAAACTCTTATTCATTGAAAAAACATTTTAAAAAAAAACTAAAAGATTCAAAAGGTACATACTCAATAACAAGTTTACGCTTGAATACACTAAAGAGGAAAATATTTGAGACATTAATCCACATTTAATATTCAGGAATAGCCCCTTAAACTTTTCATCTAAACTTCCAGTACATAAAACTAAACACAAAAAGATCTCTGATCTCTCACGCTCCTTGGATTTTAGTGGAAGAGGTTTCAGGGAGCATCAAGAATTCTTCAATGAAAAATGCTACATAAAAAAAAAAAAATAAAAGAAAGAAAGAAAAATAAATAATAAAAGAAAGAAAGAAAAATAAATTTTCTTAGTATTTCCTTAAAATGAACTCTTATTAATTCATGTTTGGGAATATAATCTGCGCACTTTCTTATGATAAAATACTATTTTAAACACAATAAAACAAACACTTATTCACAATTTTTTTTAAAAAAATTAATATTAAATACTCATAAAAATTTCACACTTCATTCCCACCGAATAAAAAAAATATCAAAACCATTTAAAAGTTCAAGAAAAAACTTGCATCTAATCTTCCAGTACATAAAACTCATTTCCAAAAAAACACATTCAGCTCCCATTTAAAAAAAACTAACTCTTCTAAAAAATGAAATTTTAAATAAATATGAAACAGACTTAACGTTAAAAACATTAAATAATTATACCTCAAATTGAATAAAAAAAAATTAATCCTTAAAGAAAACGATGATTTTTCTTAACCATTAGATGCTTAATATTGAAGAAAAAGCTTTAACACACTTCCCCATCTCTGGTCACAGAAAACAACATACCTGGATTCATAATCCTCCTTACACTCGCCGTAGTTCTGCTGCCTCTCTTCACACTCCACAAATCCATTGGCTCTAACAACACCATACTTATTCTCCCTTAAAAGCGGCTCCCCCTCATAACCAGAATGCTCAGCATAAGGATAAACCCAAGTTGCAGGCATTACTGTATGCTGATGATGTGGCACAGACACATGCCCACCAAACCCATTCCGAATCTCCTGCTCTATAATACCACCATTCTGAAACTGCTGTTGTCCCAAAACCATCATCTGATTCCTCGTAATCTCAAGCTCTTCTTTCAACCTTTCAACCTGCGCCTGCAACATAACAATAATGCCAAAGCACCCATGAACAGGGTCCTTTTCTCTCGCATTCGCCTGATAGATAATAGATTTCATGGCATCGCTCTTTTGGGCATCATCCAGATGTCTGAGAATACGCAAAATGTTGCTCACTCCGAAGAGTTTGTGAACATTCAGAAACTGCTTGGCCTGATCCGGCGGAAAATAGGGCGCGAGCGGGCATTCAGCCGAGCATTTCCTTCTCTGGTATTTGCATGCGGCGCATGATTGACCCGTGCCGACTTTTCCCGTCATTACAACGTATGCTACCATATGAAAAACTCTAAATTCCAAAACAGAAACCTAAAAAGCTTTTCAGCAATTTGCAGGAAAAGTAGCAGGTTTTTAATTTGTAGCCCTAATTAAAAACGGTGAGAATTTATTTGAACAGCCTGCAAACAAATCAAGACTTTTCCTTGATGAGGATTATGCGGAGGGAAATAGTGAGTCTGCATGCATGTCTGCGTTTTTTGTGGAGCCCTAATTTTAGTCCGGAAACAGATATGTTTCCGATTGCTGTAGCAGAAATCGAGGAAGGGAAAGGTGAGAATTAGGAGAAGAGGGAAGAAGAAAATAAAGGAGTTTTTATCCTTTCATTTGTGTTGGCAGGCTGCTAGGAATTCTATTGACACGTAGAAAATGAGGTTGTTGAGAATAGATTAGGGCCAAACGCACGACTGTAAGACTTGTTAAACAATCTCCAACGTCTAATCCTACCATGGCGGCGCGGATAAAATGTGGAATTTACAGTTTTTCTCCCACTCTAACTATATTCCCCTATATTTCAGGATGAACTTCGGAATGTATAAGTTTGGTGCCGGGTTTTGGCATTTCACACCACTCTTGTTTTAGGGTTTTCTATTCACACTCGTGGATTTTGGCCAGGTGTTGCACAGTTTGGGGAATATTTATTCTTGTAACTGAAGTTGATATTCTTGATATTGGATGCCCTTGTAATTACCACTCAGCGCATGGTTTTCAGTGGTTTACCGTCGTTTGTTTCTATCAATACATGGGACCAGGCCTGGAATTTGATGGCCATTTTTCCATTTTAAATAAATATATGTTTTATAATATGTATGATAAACATATGTTATTTTATAATATATGAATCAATATATGAATTTTTGAAACTTGCTTTACTAGTTTAAAATAATAATATACAATATACATTATTTTATATTACTTTTATAACAAATAAAAATTTCTATATATTGTATAGAAAGAGGGGAATTGAACATGGTTGAAGAAGGCCTCGTATTGCTTTGAAGAAGCATTTTGAAGGTAGGAGACAATATTGCGTTGTTCAGTCTCTGCCAATTTATCTGCTCCTGCGATTTGGGGAATGCACACGATGCGTTTGACAGAATGCGCGCGAAATTGAATAAAATAAAATATTGAAGCTCTTCTTCAAAGAACGCTCTCGATTGTAACAAGGATAGCAAGGATTTCCAGCGAGAGGTAGGTTGAATACATGAGAATCTGAGTACATTTGGGTTTGTCGACCATGCACGTGAAATGTTTGACAAAATGTCTCATGTAATTTTAACTGTGTCGCTATCCTTGGCGCTGATGATACTTAAAAACGTAGCTAGGAAAGGAGGCCTTCAACACGTTGGGCATATTCCTACTGTGAATACTGAGGTTGAGGACTCCCAAATGGCCACTGATGTGGTTGCAGTCAAAGACCTTGAAAATGTTCAGCAAAATGTATAGACTGATGCTGTTGTTAATAATATTATGTCAGGGGGAAATATCATGGCTAGGGATTTTGGGGAGGCCCCTACGCCTACCTATCAGAGGTTACATGACCGTCTTATCAAGCTGGAGTTTGAGAATTCTCAGCTCCATGCCACTGTACAAACTTTATCCACCTCAATGTGGGAACTAAAACATCTACTCCACAATTTTTCATCAACATTTATTTATGAGTCAGCAGGGATTAAATCCAATCTCAAATGGGTTATTGAGAATCTTGATGGATTTGACAGATATAAAGCAGAACAAGTTGATATCGTTGCTAAACACTCAACTCTAATGTCTAAGACCGAGGAGAAGGTGAAAACTTTGGCCTCTATTTGTGATAATACACTTAGTGCTACACCTCTCTGAGGGGTGGAGAAGTTGGTTCAAGAAGAGATGGACGATGAGCGTGTGAGACGGGTGCGTGAGTTGAACTTGCATGTTCGTGGTCTCCCCCACTGCTGATCCTTCCTCTATCGGGCAATCCTTTCTCAAGGATTTGCTTGACATTCATGATATTTCACTCGACAGATGTTGGGTTTGTCCCAATGGTACTCTTGTTATGAGGTTTCTCTCTTTGCATGATAGACTGCGGGTTCTTACAATGAAGAGGAAGTTATTCTCTCTTCCGTCTAAGATTTATCTAGATGAGGATCTCACTAGATCACAGGTGGGAGAATTGAAATAAGCCAGGAACCTCGTTGCTGAGGCCAAACGCAGTGGTAAATAGGCAGTTATTAGGAATCTCAAAGCAGTGATTCTGGATTCTCCCCCCAACTGGTGGGATTCGAGACAGGCCACAAAGGCCAAATGACGACCATGTCAGTAGTTCAACAAGAGTGGGCCCTCCTCTGGTTCTCTTCTTGTTAACTGCTGGAATGATGGTAACGGTTCTCTTTGGTCGTTACCTAGTCTCTTTCAGGATGTGGTGGGGTCAGCTGATATCTTGGTTGTTACGGAGACCCATAAGAGCCTTGTCTGTCCCCTCCCAAGTTTTCACAATTATCAGAGGTTGTTTGTCTTTAGCGAAGAAGTTTTCTCTTTGGGTGGTGTACGAGGCTCTGGAGGAGTTGCCTACTTGATTAGGGACAACCTCTTTAGCCCTACTTTAGTGGTTCATTTAGACACACATACCAAATTCATGTGGATCCATGTATGTCATGCTAGCTACCACCAGAGAGACATCTTCATCATGGTTTGCTAGTTTCCACCGGCCTCCTCGCCATACACCATTCATAGTACTGAGGATTGGGACCCATTTATAGATCTGATAGAGTGCATTTCTAGATTCAGTACCTTGGGGACATCATTATTTTGGGAGACTTTAATGCACAGACTAGGGAGCTATAGACCCCTATAGATGACCGAGGTACTGACTAGACCTGTAACTCAAAATTGGATCCTGCCAGTTTGGGGCTCCAGTGTGTTTCTGAGGATTGCAATGGACCTTTATCTATTTATGGTTGTCACCTCCTCCAGCACTATGAGTCTTCCAATTTGGTTATTCTGAATGACCTATCTTTCTTTCCTGGTTCTGATATTTTCACGTCTTGGCCGCATGGTGGTGGCGCCAGTTTGGTTGACTATGTTATCACTAGTGCTTCTTTTATCCCTTCCATCCGCTGCTTCACTATCTCTCATCTTTTGTTAGCCGACCACGCTCTTCTGAGCCTTGCACTTCTCTTTTCTCCTCCCCCTTGCCCATCTCTCCCTCCCTGTCCCACGGCTATCCTTGATCATTCTCCTACCCACTTCCGTTTCTGGTTTGCTGAGGGCGACTGTGATCTCTTTACCCTCCACCTTCATCGTCTCCTCTTGCCTAAGATATTTTTCGACTGCTGCCATGCTTCCTCCATGTTTTACCTATTGACTACAACTATTTTTGAGGCAGCTTTCCTCTCCATCCCTCACTGCCCTATCCTCAGATCCACATGCCAGATTACTTTCCCTATGAACCAGTTGTTTGAAGATGACTGCAAAGCTTTCCACTGCTCCTTGTGCTTGACCTTTGAGACTCTCCCTTCTGACCTTGCTGGCCTCCATTCCTCCTACCACCACTTTCTTCACTCAAAGAAATGTACTTTCATTTCCTCATAGTGCACATCCCTATATGATGCGCTCATTCAGAATCCTAAGCTTTTCGGGCACACCATGTTCCCTTAGCATCCCACTCCGCCTTCCACCATCGATCTTAGATCCCTTACCTCCCACACCTCCACTCTTTACGGCATCCCTGACCAACCATCTCTCCACCTCACCCCTCCCCCTCACTGCCATATCTTTACTGCTTCCAACATCTATGAGGCTGTCATATCCATGAGATGTAGTAGGGCGGCTAATGAGGATGATTTTTAGGATGAGCTCTTCAAGCTTGGTATCTCTGTGCTGAGCTCCTATCTTTTGACACTCTTTAATAGTGTGGTTTGCATCGGCTTCCTTGAGTCCTAGTCAAGACACTTAATCTATCTGATTCACAAGGCTGGGTTGATTTTTGACCCCAGCAACTATAGGACCATCATGATTGGGCACACCTTCGCCAAACTCTACGCAACAAAATTGAATACTATTCTTAATAGGGAGTTGGACAAGAGAGATTGGAGGGCTAGAGGTCAAGCCAGCTTCTAGGCAGATTATCAGACCATGGACCACATCCTGACTTTATGGGCGATTATTGAGGAGGCTCACCATCGTTCTACATGAATGTCTATTGTTGCTTCATTGACTTTTGTAAGGCGTTCGATATCGTTCCTTCGGTGGCCCTCTTCCAGATACTTAGAGATATCAGGATTTTTGAGACTCTTTTGACATCTATTATGAGACTTTACGAGCATGTTGAGGGCAGATTTAGGACTGCTAAGGGTTTCTCTGACCCTATCAAGAACACTATTCGAGTGAAACAGGGGTACCCCCTTTCCCCCACCTTGTTCGGCATCTACATTGACCTCCGAGTGATGGTTGCTACCTGAACCAAGTTCTTATCTCCATTCTCCTTTTTGCTAACGATGGGATTCTCCTTGTCTCCTCACTGGAAAGTATCCAAAGAATTCTTGATATCTTGGCCTCTTTTTTAAATTTGAGACAGCTGGTGGTGAATCTCAGTAAGATACGGGTGATGATCTTCAACTGCCTAAAGAACTCACATCTTCATTTCTACTATCATGAACTGGAGATTGAGATTAATTCTTCATACACCTACCTTAGGGTCAAGTTCTCTAGGCCTTGCTTCAGACTGAGAGCCGCCATTCTACCCAGGATTAGTAAAGGGATGGGTTCCCTTGCCATGTTGGAGAGAGACTGATTCAGACATCATTTTCAGGACACCGCATCCAAGTTGTCCCTCTTGGATTCCTTGGTTAGACCTATGATACTTTATGGCTCTATTATTTGGGGGCCATCCCTTCTAGATTTTGATTGGGCCTCTATTGGGCATGTTCAGACTATCTTCCTCTAGTGTATCATTAGATGTCATCGGTCCACCTCTCATAGCATCATTCTGGCTGAGTTCGGGGCTCATCCCTTTAGATTTTGGGCCATCTTTGATCTAGTTTGGTTTATACACCACCTCCATTATTTTTCCAACTCCAATGACGGTCGCAATAGATACTCCTGCATGACCTATTGCTCTTTAGTGGCATTTTCCAAGTTAAACCCCTCCTCCAGAGCCTGTTGTTGGTATGCCCAGGCCTCTTCCATTTTAGGTTCCATCAGGATTGACATTAATCACCTCCCCCCTATCATTTCTTGCTTGACTCTCTGGCTCACCTCCTCCCTTCCAAACGAGATTTGAACAGACATGTCAGACTTCACATATACAACTAGTATATCACCATGACCTAGATCAACCCATGTGGGTGTCTGCGCTCAAGGATGGGTTTTTATGCTGAGCACTTTCTAGACATTCAAGATGGGGTTATTGTTCATCCTAGATACTTATCTCAGTGTTGGTGGCATGCCCTTCGCATCATGCTGAGATCTTTTAGGGTTGGATCTCACCGCCTTCGGGCCCAGAAAGACCATCACATTGACAAAGATGATCGAATTTGCAAGTTATGCACCATGGCCAAGATTGAGACTGAGACACACTTCATCTTCTCTTGTCCTACTTACTATGAGATCAAAGGGAGATTCTATTGCTTATTCAGAGGGTGCAGTTCCTTGACTACTTTCTTCAGCTACACCAATCAGAGATGCATGACACTTTATCTCCGTGAGACTATACAGCTATGTGAGCATACTCTACAACTTCTTTTCCCCCAGAGACAACTATCCGATCAGCTCATTACAACCTTATTCTCATCATCATATCCTTTATAGGGGGTGAAGTAGCCTCACATTGCCTCCATCACCGGTCACTCTAGATCTATGAGACCCCGCAGCACCTTTACCCATCAGCGAAACATCTCTAGCAGCTCACGGCGATGAACCAGGGTTCCTGCTAATCTAAATCATTATTCTTCAGTGTTGGATTTCTTTCTTCCTGAAAATGATCCTTATTCCTTCTTTTGTGTCTATTCTTCTTGCTTGTTTTTTCTTGTTCTCTTCTTTCTTTTCTCACTCTTGGTTGCTTTCCTGGCCACTGTTTGGTGGTCTGTTGGTTCATTGTTCCTTTTGTTGTACATTTCTGGTCCCTTAGACCCTTTTTGGTCTCTTGTTGGACATCAATAAATTTATCTTATCTTATCTTATCAATTGTATATTATCATTAATTTAGAATCTTTTCCAAATAATACATGAATTTGAAAACTTTCTCACTAATTTTTTTAATTTTGCTAACTTGCTTAATTTGAATGTTTCTTGCATGTATTACTAATTTATAATTATTCTTTAGTTTTATATTATTTTTATCACCAGTAAAATTTTCTATATATTATTATTGATTTATATATTTATTTATAATTTTTTTGACTAAAACATATTACCAAAATTTTTCATTTAATATAGTGCTAGCATATTTAAATTTAAAAGAATTTAATAAATTATTCATAAATTATTTTTTTTTGACAATTAATATTTTTCCTAAAACATAAAATGAAAGGGAGTAGGTTCGCGTTGGTTTTTATGGAATGTCAATGTGTCTAAATTTGGAATAGAAATTCCTAATGTTGCCTCAAATAGAGAGGTTGATTATATGATATTAGGGTTTTTTAATTCCTTATGTGAGCTATATTGTAGAAAGGCATGTGATTAGGGTTTTCTACAAGGACTCTCAATGCTATTTTAAATAGGAGGTTGTGTCGGACACTGAGAGGGGGGGGGGGGGGGAANACTGAGAGGGGGGGGGGGGGTGAATCAATGTTTAATTAATTATTCTATTTTAGCAACTTGAACATAAATCAAATAGATAACATTTGAAGCATAACCCAATAAAAAATAACACCAGATATGTTTACAGGGAAACCTTGATTAGAGGAAAACCCCGGTGGGAATCAGTACCCACAAATGACTGTACTAGTATAATGAACTTGTTAAGTTTCCTTTGCCCTGTAAGAAGTAGTATTTACAAATAAAGTACAATGACCCTGTTAGGAGTCTTTACAGAAACCTTGTTAGGGGTGAGGAATCACTGTCCAAGAGCTCACTGCTCAATAAAAGAAGGCTACAACATCCTGAATAAAGATATGCACTATATCTAAAAATTGAAGTGCTGAAGTGACACAGCTGTCTGATCAGTTCCTTTTATGTGCTTATGCTATGATCTCTTAAAAGACTTTATCTCACACTGACTAGTTCATACTTCTCTTCTTTGTGTCTGCTCTGCATATTCTCGACTCTTACACTTATTACAAAAATGCATATTAAGTATATATACGTACTCAATAGATGTGACCGAAAACAAGACCTTAGTTGGCCCAATAACATTATACACAACGCTTCCAAACTAATTGGCTTAAGCGTGTTTAAAAGACTGATAAAGACATAACTACAAACATATTACAATAGGCCCTTGGCCTTTACACAATAAATTATTATACGCTGATCCAAAATCTAAATTCGGCTTCATACTCTATTTTCTAAACTGCAGGTGATACTGAACTCACTATAACTTTTGCGTACTATCATTCCGTACCATGCGTGTATAGAATTAACATATTCATATATCATAAAGCTTAAATATAAAGGCGCATGTCCTAACTCGATCGCACGCATGTGCGCTGGTGCTTTGATCAACTGCATATCTCTGCCTTGTCTGTTTTCTATACTTAGTCAATTTTCACATCAAAGTTTGTTGTCAAAACTTCATATGACTTTGTTGCCATAATGATAACACAAAATAAGTCATATTCTCCCTGAGAGTCAACTTGCCAACAATCTCCCCCTTTGTCATTAATGGCAACAAAGGAATGTAGCCAAGTTACTCAAAATTGACTAACACCAAAAACTATATATCATCCTCCTTTACATATACTATATCATACTTCTTTACATATATATACACTACTCCCCCTTTGACATTAATGAAAAAGGTGCCAAAAAATAAGGTCCTTGAGTACTTACTCTGAGTATACATCTGGGTAAGTGATCTGAAGATTCTTGATTTCTTGCTGCCAGAATGCCTTTAGTGTATCTACAGTTTGAAGATGGGCACATAGAGCATATGTGAGCTTCTCCATTTTTATCAAATCCATGCAGAGACCTTGATCATAAGTGACAATAGTGGCATCTATCTGTTTGATGTTCTCATTCAAAACAACTAAGGAAGGTGCAAGTGCATTTCTCAGTTGGTTCTGCCTTGTCGTTATCTTGCTAATCTCCAACTTGGCTTTATCAATTTTATCTATCTATCCTTGATAGATATTGTTGCAGATGTTCATATCTTGCGAGGATGTTTCAACTGATTTTCTTACATTTTCAACCAAGATATGAGCTTCCTCTATCTTCTTGATGTGCTCTGAGGTCAATTTTACTTTGTCCATGCAGTGAGTTATCACATTTCTGCCTTTAGCTGCCAAATCTTTCAAGATTGCTTGACCAATCTTCAAGGAATTAAGATCTAGAGAGAAATTCTTTGTCAATTCATTAAATATTTCCTTCTTGTATTCATCTTCTCCAATTTTAGTGGCAGAGTCTACTAGACTTGTGAAGTGTGATTTGAAGCTTGTTAAGATGCTATCAACATCATCAATTGACTGAATTTTGGCCATTTTCTTATCTGCTGGCACTAAGTCATTCAAAATGTTTACTGTCTCCAGAAAGAGAGGGTTTCTCATAAATTGTTTCTCTTTGGCTTTCTCCATGGCTAGAACATTGATCTTAATCAGATCTTCTTCTTCCCAAGAATTTAGATTTGCTGAATCAGGGGTCAGACTTGACAACAATGATACTGACGGTTTAATGGGTGGAGTAAGTATAGTATTCTGACTGACATCCACATATTTAATTTTTACAGGTATCTCCATAACTGGTGGCTCATTATATTTATTTTCTTCCTCATTATTTATATATGTTGAATCTTTAGAAGGAACTTCATCTTGCTGTATGAACATATTATTAGTGCATACCTTCTTTGTCTCTTCAGTACTGACAAATGCTTTTTCAAATTTGTTCATGTCATTATCAGAAGCTATCATGGATATCTTAACATCATCGATCACAATGGTTTCTTCTGAGTCTTTGGTTGTGTCAGAAGGTGTTGTAACTTTAGGCACTGAATCCTGTGGACCTTTCATAGGCGCATTTGGAATATCAGATTCTTTACTCTATTTAGGAGGGACTAGGGTAACTTTTGTTGTAGGCACCTTTGATGGATACATATGTCTATCCATAAATAGTCTCTCAAATTCTTTCTGAGTCTCTTCACCAACTAGTTCATACTCTTTGTTCATGATATGAAGTGTTCTTGTTTTGGTTATGAGATGAGGTTTTACCAAATCTAACAGTATAGATTTCTCATCATGTGAGAAAACAGGGAGAAGACTATCTAATGTTTCTTCTCTAATCCTCATATCCTCTTAAATTGCTTTCCTTTTAAATACATCAAGTATGTTCCATACTTTGTCTGGTATGACTGTTTTGAGTTCCAATACTGTCCTCTTAAACTTGATCGTGTGAGAGATAATCATAGAATGAATTTCTGATTTATCTATCTCTTGATATTTTTCATAGACATTCTTAATAGAGTCTAGTCTACCTTCATTAACAATTCTGTTCCTTAAGGTTGTTAGACTAGGTCTTAATCCTACCTTAGGAGGGGCTTGAGTGTTCTTTACCTTTCTCCTTAATGTTGTCCTTGAGGATGGGTGACTTGTGGGAACTTGCTTCCTTCTTCTGGTCAACTTACTTGGTACTGATGGTGGAGATGCTTCCAAGTCAATAGTAGTTGAGGGCGTAGATGTACCTTCATCAGATTTATTCATCTTCTTCTTGGGAATGTCATTAGATTTTTCTATTTTTACTTCTGCAGGAGTTTTCTTGAGTTCTTTTGCAATCTTAGCTTCCCTAGCTTTATCTAGGTCATCTTGTGTAACCCCATGAACTTTTAGGATATTAGATGTAATCTGTGATGCCTTTCTTTTATTGTCTACACTGTATAAGATAGAATCAACTTGATTTGTCTTCTCTCTGTATGTACCCCATCTTGGCTCGTTTGGATCTTTGGGTGCAAACAAAAGAACTTGTGCATATCCTTCCAATACATGTTCCTCAACTTCATAACCAAGTGGGTGAATCCATTTGGTTCTCGGTTCAACTACTTCCATGCATGTGCAGTCAGTTTCCACCATGAAACATATGGTGTCTTTGTACTTATCAACTAACTTCCAATATTTTGAACCTTTTCTGCATCTTGATCCTGAATGTTTTGATCTCCATGTCCATAGAATCCTTAACACTGCTCTCTGATGTATCCTTTAGAGATATCTGAGACATAGTGGGTTTGCTCTTGTCTAGGTAAAGGTTAGAAAATTTACCAACAATGTGAAAGTATAGGTAGGTAATCAAGAATCCAAATATGAATATCTTGCTCTTGTCATGCTTGATAGCTCTTATGTTGTCAATCAGTTGTGTGCGCAATATCTCACAAAGATTATACTGACTGTTATCTTTAGCCATCCTTATTGCTGCCAGAACAGTAGTTGTAGACACACTATTCATCCTGCTTGTGTGCTAAAACTTGTAAAAAAGTATCATTGTGAGAAGTTTGATGTCTTCTTCCATAATGGGATCAACAGTCATCGCATGCCTATCATTTCTGGACAAACATGCTTGCTCAACTTGCTTTTTAACATCTTTACCAGTGGGAAGAACTGGTCCAACATTAGGAAGTCTGGTCATATCATGAATTAGGTCAAAAATAATGTGGATAGGAACTTCACCAATCCAATATAGGTCATCATGTATCCTTCTTAATAGAATTTTGACCCATTGTGGTTCATAGAACTCATGCGTGTTTGAATAATTGAAGATAAGGTTATCAGTGAGATGCACATATTAATCCTTGAATGAATAATCTGTTTTAATCATTGATTCCATAAGAGTTGCTATGTTGTTATGCCCAACAGTTTCCTTCTTACAATAGATGTATGCGTGAATGTCTTCTACATGCATGACTCCTAGCAGAGTCTTGGAAAACACCACTTCTACATCATCTAGTATAGACTTGAATGGATGCTTTTTAAACATGAATCTCTTCCTTTCAGCAATGTCAAATACTATAGGGGTTTCCATACTTACTTGTTGATTAATTAAATAGGGTTTCACTACAATTCTGAAATGGCGCGACTGCTAGGGTTCCATTTCAACTTCAATCCATTCAGTAACCAACCAAATCATTTAACCTTTAATGTTTTGATGCTCAATGCTCCTGTGCTCTCCAAATTTTATGATCTCAAGATGCAAAAGTGAAGATAATCGATTATTCACTGACTTATATAAAGTTTACTTCATTTAATGCTTGTTACCGTACACAGTTTCCACTAAGATTTTCAAACTTTGTTCTTGTCAAAGT
>MU223432.1:270238-281157 GCA_018584345.1 Thuja plicata | reverse complement strand
GGAAGTTGTCCTTCATACTTTCATTTTCCTTTCTTTTCTCTTTTAGCAATCATGGCAATTATTTCTTCTAGCTCTTCATCAGTTTCTTCATTCTCATTATGACTAGAGATGTGTGAGGATTTCTTACTGTAGATTGAAGCTTTGAAGGCTATTTCATTCTTAGGTTTAGTCTTCAATCTTGATATCTCAAATACAGATATTTTTCTGATCAAAGTCTCTCTCTTGAAGTTTTGTGAGAATTGCATAGTTTCATCTAGAATGCTAATCTTGTTTTCATAATCTGATGTCAGAGTAGTTAACAATTTATCCATTATATCTTCTTCTAAAATTTCTCCTCCATTGTTTCTGATTCCAGATACTGCTTCATTTATCCTCTGATTATAAGTTCTAATGTTCTGTTCAGGTAACATCTCAAGACTGTTGTATTTCTTCTTCCACGTCTTCCTGCGTGCATTCTTTGCTTGAACATCTCCTTCAAACATGTCTTCTAAATACTTCCATATGGTATATGCTTTGTCAATCTTCTTGATTTTGGAAAATTCACTGTTAGATAAGGCGCTGATTAGGACTTCTTTGGCAATTGCATTATTGGTAAATGTTTCCTTTGGTCTATTGGTAGCATCCTCCTTTGCAAGGTCTTTCAAAAATGGAATTACAACCTCTTGTGTAGAAATTTCAAAGATCTCAAAGCCAACACATTGTAGATGTGTTATCATTTTGTTCTTCCAATCTAGATAGTTCTCTCCATTGAATTTAGGGCTCTCTTTTCTGAAGTATGCCATCTGATCTACCTTAAGCTATTAGGCTTTCTCTCCAAGGCACTTGGCTCTGATACCAATTGTTAGAATACTTCACGGATAACTGAGAGGGGGGGGGGTGTGAATCAGTTATCAAAAAATTTAAATATTTATCTTAAACTTATTAATCTAGATTGATACAAAGTAAATGCACATACAGATAACACATTGCACAGCACATCAATTTGGTTATGGGGAAACCAAATGGTAAAAACCCTGGTGGGAATTAATACCCACCAAGAACTATACTATTTATAGTGATCCCTGTTAAAAGATCTGCCAACCCTGTTAGGAGTTGTACATTACAATTCAGTAGTATAGTGACCTGGTTAATGGTCAGACCCTATTAGGAGTCTTTTACAATAACCCTATTAGGGGTGGTGGGCTCACTATCCAAGTGGTGAAGGCTACAACCTTCTGGTTATTTGATACACACTGTATCAACAAGGTGAACTACTGTTTGTGACACTGCTTGTCTGATTAGCTCCTTTTATGTGCCGATGCTTTAACCTATTGTAAAGCACTACAACAATATTCTCTATGTTTTGAAAGCTTCTACTTCAATATCTATATTATAAACATATGATAAATATAGCTCTGCTGCTTTAACACTCTGCTCTGCTTTTCTAATCTCTGGCTTTCGCAACTCTTCTTATTACAAATGACCTTCTATAAGTACATACACCAAGTATTAGATCATGGGACATGTAGGAAAACTCTTCTTAACATCCTTGTCAACTCTACTAAGCGCGCAAGCATAATTACAACTGTGCAAGTACTATCTGAATAGACGCGTCGCTTCACTAAGTCGGCTTCATCAATTTAACCATAAATTTGTAATATTCTTAAAATATGTTTGGCGCATTTAGATTAATATCAACAACTCATAACTCATCATGAATATACACATGCATATCCTAAAGATAGGCGCAACTTGATCAACATGTTACATACATCGGCCTTAAACCGTTATTCCTCCAGAAATGTAACCGTCAATAACAAAATTACATATCTTTATTGAAACTTCATATTTGGGTCTGTGTGTATGAACATAGCATAGTAAACATGTCAACAACATGTATCTATCCACGCAAGTCTTCATGTCATCATATGGATAAGTACATATAGAAGTACTGCTATGTATTATATGTTGTCATCAATGACAAACATACAATCAATCAACTATTCAGAATCAAATCTCCAACAATGCGTGCATGGATACTTCCTTAGTTCATGATCATAGACATGAATCCATAGGCGCATACTCAGAGGTGAGTATACTAGCCACGCAGGGGTTCAAAGCTAGAATAGCTCCCCCTATGACCATGAGGGTCATCTAACCAGAAGTAGAAGGTGCGTCCACTATGGATGCATCTACTACCTTGTTCTCATCATTATCTTTCTTTACTTCAACCCATATTTTACCTGAGTCTTCTGTATCTTGTACAAACTTGAATTCTCCAGATGCTTCAAATAATGATTCTTTAGGCTTCTCTTGTTTTTGAGTTCTAGATCTACAGAACCTTGAGATGTGTCTAGCTTTTCCACATGAGTGAAAAATGATTGGAGGTCTATTGATATTGTTTATCATGCTGCATTTCTTGGCTGTATGACCATTATAATTACATATCTGACATGTAATGTTCTGATAGTTTCTCTGAGATTGATTTCTCTGATTGTTTTGATTCAGATTTCTTTGATTCTGCTATGACTGATTTATTTGACTTGTCCTGCAATGAATAGCCCTATGACTAAATTTATTACAAGAGTAACAATAGCCATTGAAAGGTCTTACTTCTTTACAGTCTCTTGTCAAGTGTCCATTCTTGTTACAAGCATAACAAGTTCTGTTAACTTGCTTGAGTTCATCTTTAGGTGGTTCTATTTTAGCCTCTGCAAGATTCTCAGTTTTCTTTGCTTCAGTAGATATCTATTATGCTTTCTTTCTTTCTTTCTTTCATTGAATTGATTTCAATTTGAGCTACACTGTATCCAACACTAGTAGTATCACCTTTTAGCTTCTGTGCATAAAGTTGAGATTGAATTATATCAGAACTTGTGTGTAGTTTATCAATCTTGTCTTTTGCTTTTGTTAATTCAAATTCTATGCTTTTCTTTATGTTTTCCAACTCCAAGATTTTCATGTTTACTTGCATAAGTTCATCATCTAAGTGTTTACTCTCTTTGGTCTTTCCTTCAATAGTTGTTAGGCTATCTGTAAGTTGTTCATTAAGATCTTCAATATTATCTTTCAAAGACATGTTCTCTTCATTTAGCTTTTTGACCATTTTTCCCATGTCATTTGTGGAGCAATCTTTCAAATCTTTTCTTAATTTCTTGATAAGCATTTGGGAGCCATCAACCTTTAGTTTTAGTTCTTAATTTTATTTTTCAGATCTATCAAGATCCTAAAGGGATGCTTCAAGATTCCTTTTTAGATGTTTTGCTTCTGCTGAATCCATGATCTCCTCAAGTGGTTAAAATTTCTTTCAGAGGACCAGAGCTCTGATACCAATTGTTGGAAACATTGAGAGGGGGGGTGGGGGGGGTGAATCAGTGTTTAACTAATTATTCTATTTCAGAAACTTGAACATAAATCAAATAGATAACATATGAATCATAAGACAATAACACATAACACCAAATATGTTTATGGGGAAACCTTCATTAGAGAAAAATCCCGATGGGAATTAGTACCCACAAATGATTGTACTAGTATAATGAACTTGTTAAGGTTCCTTTGCCCTGTTAGAAGCAGTATTTACAAATCAAGTACAATGACCCTGTTAGGAGTCTTTATAGAAACTCTATTAGGGGTGAGGACTCACTGTCCAAGAGCTCACTGCTCAATAAAAGAAGGCTACAACCTCCTGAAGACAAATATGCACTATATCCGAAAATTGAACTGCTGAAGTGACATGACTGTCTGATCAGTTCCTTTTATGTGCTAATGCTTTGATCTCTTTAAAGACTTTATCTCATATTGACTAGTTCATACTTCTCTTCTTTGTCTCTGCTCTGCATATTATTTACTCTTACACTTATTACAAAAATGCATATTAAGTATATATACATACTCAATAGACGCGACCAAAAACAAGACCTTAGTCAGCCCAATAACATTATACACAATGCTTCCAAACTAATTGGCTTGAGCATGTTTAGAAGAGTGATAAAGACATAACTACAAACATATTACAATAGGCGCTTGGCCTTTACACAATAAATTATCATACACTGATCCAAAATCTGAAGTCGGCTTCATACTCTATTTTATGAACTGCAGGTGATACTGAACTCACTGTAACTTTTGTGTACTATCATTTCATACCATGCGTGTATAGACTTAACATATTCATATATCATAAAGATTAAATATAAAGGAGAATGTCCTGACTCAATCGCATGCATGTGCGCTGGTGCTCTGATCAACTGCATATCTCTGCCTTGTCTATTTTCTATACTTAGTCAATTTTCACATCAAAGTTTGTTGTCAAAACTTCATATGACTTTGTTGCCATAATGACAACACAAAATAAGTCATATGATTATATGATATTACGATTATATGATTTTGTTTTCTAACTCTTTGAGTGAGAGAGATTATAAGGTGGGGAATGGATATTACAAATAATTTAAATCAATTATTTGCAATAGTAATGACATAGCATGATGAGTGAGTTGAGTGTGCTTCTTGTTAGCGACTTTTATAGTTTTCAATGTTTTTCTATAATAAGTTTTTCTATTAAAACTCCAACATCACTTTTAGGGTATCTAGAACTTTTAAGATAATTTTTTTTAGGATAGAAATTCCCAATGTGACTTCAAACAGGGGTATGCTAGATGATATTCAGGTTGAGAGTCTTCAAATGAGTGAACTTATAAGGCAATTTAGATTTTCTATGTTATATTAGGGTTTTATAAATTTTTATTAATATAGGAATTTAATATTATTAATTATTTATATTAACTATAATGAAGAAAAGTCACTAATGGAAAAATATGATTTTTTAATTGTGGTAATGTGGTTCTTACCATCGTCAATGTTCATACCCATACTATGATGTTTTTGTTAGGTTTTAATATTGGGGTTGAAGGTCCCCATCAATGACCTCTCTAATGAATAGCTCCAACAAAAGCCTTTACTTAATAAATAAATAAATTATTTCACCATTGATAATTTATGAAAATTGGAAATAGTGCAATAGATCATAATTTGAAGATCAAAGTAGATAGCCATCCATCAATCAATATTTTTAATTTATACATCTGATTATTTAGTACAATTGTGTATTTTAAATAGTTCATTTTAAATATTTTTTTATATTATGTACTTATAGAATAGACTCATTCCTAATCATAACATTTCTTTCCTATTTTGCAAATGGGGAATTTTAGGGTTCAGGTCCAAAAGTGTAGATCGTGGCTCTGTCTTGCAGATTGTTGTAATAAAAATGCCCATGTGGTTGTAGCATGTTATTTTCTAAATATTCTAATATCATTTCATTGAAGATAATAGAAAGCAAGTGTTTATGTTCTTGCCATTGTTCTGTTCTTGAAATTGCATGTTTATTTCTTTGTTGTGTTGCATGTGTTTGGTTAAATAGGGGAAGTACCCTTCATCAAGTGGTATCAGAGAAGAAGTTCTTGAGTGTGTAGACAGATTGTCGAACATGACGCAGTTTCCACTAGGGCTATGGTTGTGGGTCTGAGAGATAAGTACAAAAATATTTCTATTAAGGAACCATGGTGGAAGGGTAGTAGGTGTGACAAAAGAGAGTTTTAGAGCCCTCTAGAGAAAAGTGCAAGGAATATAAGAGGAGATTCATAGAGGAATCCATATTAGGGAAATATATGCAAGTGAGGACGAATTTGAAGAAGAAGGAGAATTTGAAGAAGAACAAGAAATGACTAGGTATCCTGATAAAGATAGGTTTTTAAGGGTCATTTCCAAGATTGGAAAGAGATTAAAGACTGAAGTTTTTACATTTTTTGGAAATCTTAATTTAGAAGAGATAATCGATTGGATCAATGATATGTAGACCTTATGGCAAGTAATGTTTTCAATTAGTGCCAAAACACTTAGTCATTCATATGGTTACAATGTTGATCGAGCTAAGCAGTTGCAATGTCGACCGAGTAGTTAATTCAAAACAGTATCATCCGAGTCACTAGTGTTACCCGAGTTGCATACCATCTCTGAGTGATCAATGTGGCATGAGCACCCAGTGTCAACTGAGTGCCAGAGTTGCCAATTCATTGTGTTTCTCGAGTGTCATTATATCACCCAAGTGGATTACTGGACCCAAGTATCAGCATTGGGCCAACTTAGTACATATTGTTTGATACTAATTAAATATGTTAAGTAGCTAACTTGTAGAGGTAATTGATTTGGATAAGATATATCTATAAGACACTTTTTTTATCTAAATGATGATGTAAAAATGAATATATGAATCAATTATAGATGCAAATATGAAGTGGTAGATTGATTAGAAGGCCACAACAGTATAAAGGAACAACAGAGACTCATATATCACATTCAGGTGAACAGTATTACTTCAAAGGATCTTATTCAACAAATTAGAGTTGCATAGAAGATCATTCATCGGTTCATCCTAATAGGTGTATTAGTCAAAATACTTTAACAGGGTGGACTTAACAGTCCTTCACGAATCTCCTAGTAGAGTTCATACTTAACTATATTGTATAAATCCTTTCACAAGGTGGACCTAATAGTCCTTATTGATCTTAATAGGGCAGACCATCAAAAGTGGTCAATTATAAGACTTAACCAGCCAACTTTATTACTATAGTTCTAAATCTTGTGGGTACCATCCCCACCCCAGTTTTACTTTCTATTTGGAAGGTTTCTCGGTAACCAAATATTGCGTCAAGTGTTATGAATGTTTGTTGTTTTTGTGTTCCATGCATGCAATTAGATTAATCAATCTAATAAAGGATAAAAGTGAATAATTTTTGTTGGTTCCTGATTCAAACCCCCCCTCTCAGTCACCTAGCCTATAATATATTTCCAAAAATTGGTATCAGAGAAAAGGTTCTATTATCATAAGTTTAACAACTTGAGAAAATATTAGAGGCAACAGAAATATACAGACTAGAGAAAGCCATCAAAAATGAAAATTTATATCTACAAGTGACAATGGATAAAATTAGAAAAATCAAGGAGCAGCTCTCTCATTCCCTAAAAAGAAGAAAAGATTTAGCAGTGCAAATGAATGACAAATGTTACATAGAAGAAAGAATTGAAGATTTATGAAAAGAAAGAAGTTCTGAAGAAGCTGATGCACCCATTGAAGACCTACTTGCAAAGAATCTCAATTTACATGAAGAAGTCAGAAAGTTGAAGAGAGAACAAGAAATTCATTCAGTTAGAATATGTGAAGTCATGGAACAAAAGAACCAAGAAGAAAATGATAGAGAAATGGAACAAGAAGATAAGAGATTGCTAAGTACAAGATTAGAGGATAAAGAAAATGAAATCCATCATTTGTCACTTCAACAAGTAGATATGATAAATCAACTCAATAGTTCAAATCAAGAAGTTATCAAGGATTGAAAATGAAAGACTGAAAAATGATCTCAATACTGAAAAAAAACAATGAGAGTATGATGAATTCACAAGTAAGAATGGATCAGTTGATAGAGAAAACTCAATTCAAACATCATGGACAGACTGGATTGGGTTACACTGAACAAGGTGAATCCTCACATCAAGGATCTCAAAAGAACAAGAAACCTACATGTAATCACTATTGTAAGATAGGGCATACATCAAATAAGTTTTAGAGAAATGGAAAGTCAAAATTTAATGGTAAATGATACAGGTGCAACAAACATGGACATAGGGGAAGTGAATGGAATGAGAAACCTAAGTTTGAAGGAAAATGTTTCAATTCTAACAAACAAGGTCATAAGTCTTCCGAGTGCATAACTAAGAAGTGGAACCCTCTTGAATAATTAGCTAAAGCAATTTTTGGTTGGGATTAAAACACATGGAGTAGATGTTGTCATTGTGGCGAGTATGGGCACATTGGTGCAAATTGTGCAAAGACTCATCTCAGAAAAAGGAATCCTACTAAGAGATGTTATGTCTGTAAACAACTCAGTCATCTAAGAAAGAATTGTATGAATAGAGAAAAAGTGGATACTGGTTTAGAGAAAGGAAAAGAAAAAGGTTCTGAAATCAAAACTTGGATGAGTTAGAAGTGGGTAAGGAAGTCTCCTGATAATTCAGACCAAAACAATGAAGGATCGAATGACACTCAAATTAGTGAATTGGGTGGATCCACCATCTCCAAATATAGATGCAAGGAGATAACTAGAACTGTGCATACAAGCCATCATACATCAGTTCAAGATATGCTAGCAAGTCCAAATCTACATATTGATGCACTGGGACACATTATGGTTCTAACCGAGTCAGGATCTCAGTTACTTCCAAGTTACTCAGGATTAACTGAGTTAAGTTGGGTTATATGGTTTCACAGATGCAAAGTTAGTTTTCGCCGAGCTTTTGGGTAATCCTGGGAGAACTACCCAAGCTATGACAACTACTATGTACAGAGCATTTAATAAAAACCTTATGATTAAATTTCTCATAAATGGTGGAATAAAAGGATTATTATTTACCAAGTTTTACAGTTTGCAAAGTGATTAAGAGCATTTAGCGATTGCAAAGCAAATTTGTGTTTGAAAGCTTTAGTTGGAGAAAATTTTCATCAATCCTCTGAGCGTTATGGCGTCTTCTTCCAGTAGTAAGATCAAGAAGGGATCCGAGATGTTAGTGAGGAATGATGTCTGCAAACCGCCAAAGTTCAAACTTCATCCAGCAATTACAGAGGAGATAGATCCAATGGGATCTCATTCCCAAATTCCTCCTAAGGTATTGTTTTTTCACTACATTCAAACTTTCTATCATTGAACCATTCAACAGCTAGGCACATTAGAGATGAATGAAGCATATGAGGCACTTTGTGTGGGAGGAAACCTAAATCTGAAACACAAGCACCTTGAAGTCAAGGGTTTAACCCATAGCTTGCATATGCTGAAGTATTTCCAGATAAAGTGGATTAGGTTTTTTCTGAGTCGTGTTCATGACATGCATCTCTGGTTGGAGCAACCCATGAAGATCACTAAGATGATGGTACACCGAGTGACAGGGTATCCAATGCTTGATAAACCTAAAGCAACTAGAACCCTACCCCAAGATGATTTAGCCAAGAAGACTCTTGCTAAGTGGGATGGAAGAGGCATGAAGTTTCATGGAGTCACTGACATGGATCTAAAATTTGGAATTCATGTGATTGCACACAAGATATACAGTTCAAGCCAACCAACCAGTGTTCCAAGTCAGACCGTGGACTTGGCATACAAAGTGGTGAAGAACAATCTATCATTCAACCTAGCCGAGTTACAGCTCATCCAAATGAACAAAAACATGGAGAGTATCCTGGCATCCAAAAACAATCCATGTAAGTTTGGTTCACTCTTGGTCTGCATATTATTTTATGTTCAAAATTTTTTCCCTTCAAAAGGCACAGTTGTATGGAAGAAGGAAAGGCCTATAATTTATCAGATAAATGAGTTTATAGAAGAATTGGGAGATAATTTTGAAAGCATCATGGATGTATACTTTGAAAGTTTCAGAGAGAAAATGCAGAATAGATTCATAATTCCTAAACAATTGGTAGAAGACTATAAGGATAATATATGCTTCCTAGTTGACTGTGACAAAGTATACGTCCAAGCAGTCAAGCCTAGGATTGCATGGGTGAAACCTCTTGCATATTAGGTTAACATAGATGAGACTAGAGATATTATTGAAGCTCTTGTAAATGATCCTATTAATCCCAAAGAATGATATTTTGGTACTTATGAAGAAGCTAAGGGAAGAATATCATTGTAAATTGAGATTCCTAAAATCTTAAAGAGAGGAAGGCAGAGAATTGAGAAGTTTGGAAAGAAATATGGAAAGCCATTAGACTCTCCTCCTTCAAGAACTAAAAGAAAAGAGGATGACATAAAGGTAGAAGAAGAAGAAGAACCTGAGAAAGAAGAGGAAGAGGTAGAAGTAGAACCTCCTAAGAAGAAGAGGCTAGCCCCCAAGAAAACACCTAAGGTCTTTGTATAGTCAGAAAATGGAAGCACTTCCATTGTAGACATGTTTAGCCTTTTGAGTAAGTAGTTTGGGGTCATAACAAGTGCCTTGAGTGGGTTCCTGATCTTGACATGGCTTCCTCCGTGTTCTGTTCCTCTTTCCACTCTTGTTTGGCCTGATTTCTGCATTCTAGACTGCAGACTGGTGATTTTGGGCTTCAGGGTCAAGGTCAACATTTTAGGTCTATGTCAACCTTGACCATGACCTAGGTTAGGGTCGACCTCAACCTTGACCTAGGATTCAAATCCCTGGGTCTTGTAGTTTTAGGAGGTCGGCCTTTGCAAAAAGTATTTCCCGCTTCTGGGTCGGCTGTTTCGGGTTCCGAAACATTGATTCCTAAATTATATTTAATCTGGGTCCTCTCCTAGGGGTAAAGGATTTAATGGAAATTTAATCCTCCTATATAGGCCTCCTTAGGAGATTGTGCCCTAATTCCATATAAAAGAGAAGCTTTCTCTCTCATTTTCTCTAAGTCTTCTAATCAAGCATCAAGCATTCCTAATTGAGATCAAGCATTATCAAGTGAAGTTCAAGCAAGAAATCAAGCAAGATTTCAAGAAATATTTAAAGCAAGCATTCATCCATTCAAGTATCCATCTTTCATGAAGGAGATCCATTGGAGGCCATTGAAGGATTGAAGCTACAAGGTGCCCTTTTGGTGATCTCTCCATCTACCTTCTTCCAAGCCTATTCCAAATTCAAGAACCCATTCAAGATTTGGTGTTGAAGATCTACAAGAAAGAGATTGAAGACATCCTACCTTTCTACATTCTACATTTGAAGCATTCTTGTGGATTCAAGGATTTGAATCCGCCACAAGGACTTTTTCAAGCAAGGTGAATTTATGCATTTACTTTGTCCATTTCTACAATTTCAATTACATATATTTGAGGTTAATTCCAAAACCAAGGTTTGACCAAGGCAAACCCCTCCCCCACAAC